>JAUNZM010000416.1:0-188850 GCA_033459285.1 Clamator glandarius
TGTCCGCTGGTGCCTGGGGTCCAGCGGTGCCACTCCAATGGTCCCTGTCCCTCAGCTCTCTCTCTGTGGAGTCAACCTCCACCAGGCTCCATGCCAGTGGTGCCCAGTACCCGGTGGTGCCACTCCAGTGGTCCCTGTCCCCCGCAGTGTCTTTCAGGAGACAGACACTTCCACCAGGCTTGGACCTGGAGCTGCCACCACAGCAGGAGCAAGTGGCCAGGGTCCTGCATGGTCCCACTGCCCCATCCCGTATGGCAATACTGACCCTGGCATCCCACACCCCTGTGTGCTCTGGGATGGGGCAACTGGGGTCTGGCCAGCCCCACTACGGCTACCCAGGAGGGGATCCCTCTTTCCAGGCTGAGGAGCAGCAGAGCTTTGAGCTCCAGAGCTTTGAGAGCTGGGTAGGAAGAGCTGGGATCAGCGGCTGGTTCGTGATCTGGGTGTGGAGTTTGCAGCTCGAACCCCTCCCGGTTCAGCTGATGGTGCTGGCAGCCCGTGTGGGCGCTTGGGAGGTGTCCAGGCTCTTTGGTAGCTGTTTCCTCACAGGGAATCCATCCCAGCTCTGGAAGCCTCATCCAGAGCTCCAGTATCCCCCTCTAAACTCTGTGGAGTGTTGGCTGCTCCTGCCAACATCAGCTCTCCCACAGCGGCGCTGGAGTTTCCGTCTTTCCCCTTATACGGTCCCACTTGTCTCCATCGCTCCCTTCTAGCGTGAGCAGGAGCCACATCCCTGGATAGAGGCCGGTCAGGATGCCTGGAGGAACAGGGAGACTCCTGTGAAGCCCCTCATGCTCCTGCAGCTCCTGGGATCATTGTTGGCATCACCAGACCTCATGGGTCGAATAGATTTGCTGGAAAGCCCCAGGAAGGGACGTGCTGCCTCCCACTCACTAGAGCTGGAGTCTTCCAGCCTTGCTGGGATGTCAAGGATGGGGTGACCTGAGACCCTGTGCTGGTCCCCTCTGGCCTGTGACCTCCTGGCTCTGCTCACAGGATGGGTGGGCCTTGAGCCCCCTGCCTAGAGGTGCATCCCTTGCAAGCATCCCTGCATCCAGCGTGAATCAGGAGGCAGCAGCACTGCTGGGTGCCCCCCGAGGCCGGGTGCACGGGCAAGGGAGCGTGGACCCCTCTCCTTCTGGCTGGGATTGCTTCGTGTGGTTGTGCCTGGTCCGTGGTTCCCGGGAAGCTTGGGACCACAGGGAAACTGGGGCCATGGGGGTGTTGTCAAGGAAAAACGGGGCTTGAAAGAGCAACTGGACACATCCAAGGGGGATAAAGCTTCGTGGCAGAGATGCCTTGGTGTGGATGATGCTTCCAGAGGTGCCCGGGCTGCTGGTTCCTGCAGCCAGAGGGTTTGCTCCATCCATAGTTGCCCCAAGGAGCTATTGCTAGCCCATGGGCTTTTGTCTGACCCAAAACTGGATGGACTGGGAGGATGAACACCTGGGGTCCAAGGCAGGTACTGGCTCTGCTTTGGGGCAAAATGAATCCCTGCTCTGGAGGGAAGCGACTCCATCCTGACACTGGGAAGTTCCATCCCTTCCCCCATCCCTCCCTCCCTCACATCTTTAGCCGTTTAGCAAACCTCAAACGCAGCTAACGAGAGCAGAAACCCAAATAAGCGTCAGAAGAGGCTGGTTCGCAGGGGCGGAAATTGCAAAGGAATCACTCACAAGAAAAGAACTAGAACTGATTCGCTCGTGGGGTTAAGGAACAAACAGGCTTTTGACTCGGAGCGATCTCTGATGCCGCTGAGCTGGCCCTGTCCCAAGGGCTGTGTCAAGTGCCCTGTTCTGCAGCCAGTGGCTTGGCTGCTCCTCACAAAGGCCACGGGTGTTGGGAAGGTCCCCATCCCTCCATGGGGACCCAGCCCTTGCGGCACGGGCACCATCAGCAACGCTTTGGGTGTCCGTGTGGTGAGGTGGGGAGACAGGAGATCCAGCAGGAGCGAGGCAAGAGGGTAAACTGCGAGCCCCTATCCTGGCTCGCCAGCTGGGCATCTCCTAGAGCATCATTTGTGAGCGCTGGGATAACTGGTGCATCCCTGTGTGATCCCAGTACTGGCTTTGATTCCTGTTGAGGAGCTGGGCTGCCCGAGCCGCGGTCCATGGCTTCTTTGGAGCATGGGGAAACTGGGGCCATGGGGTTGTTGTGAAGGAAAAAAGGGCTTGAAGGAGCAATTGAGCACATCAAATTGTGTCGGGCTTGCAGCGAGGGCACAGAGTCGGGGGCTGGAGGTGGGAGCCGGCATGGATGCGGATGAGGTGCTGAGGGGCATGGTTTGGTGATTGATAGGAATGGTTGGACTCAATGGACTCAATGATCCAGTGGGTCCTTTCCAACCTAGTGATTCTATGAGTCCCCAACTCGTCCCATGCTGACCCTTTCGAGGCACTGATGCGCTCCCCACTCCTTTGCTGTGGTTGGGGTCTTGCTGCGGTGGCGTGGGGACCCCTCACCCTCTTTTCCCTCTCTGCAGGTGGGATCTGCTGGCTGCAGCAGGGGAAGGAAGGCAAGTGCACCATGATCCTGAAGACGGGCGTGACGTGGGAAGAATGCTGTGCCAACGGCAGCGTGGACGTGGCCTGGTCTAATTACACCTACCCAGGCAACAAGATCAGCCTGCTGGGCTTCCTGGGGCTGGTGACCTGCCACCCCTGCAAAGGTGAGCGGAGCCCTGGGGGGATGCTCGGAGCCCTGGGGGGATGCTCGGAACCCACAGTTCCTGGTGAAGCTGCAGAAACAGGGTTGTGCTTCCCCTTGCCAGGCAGGGCTCTCCATAACGAGGGACCTCAGGGACCGTTAACCCTGTGCTCCTGCTGCTGCGGCTCTGGGGTGGATGCTGCCATGAGGTCAGGGCTCCCGGGACAGTCTCCATCCCCAGGCAGCTCTTGTTTTGTGTATTCTTCTTCCCCTGTGGAATGGGACGCGTGACGTGGGTCTTGGCTGGGCAACCCGAGTGCAAGGAGCTGCGTTGGAGCTCCAAATTCCCAGGTTAATTCTGCTGTGGCTGGGGCCTCCCGCCCCTGCCCTTGCCAGGTCTGCTCAGAGGGAAGCTTCTGAAGTTTTTTTTTTTATTTTTTAAGGGAAAAAAAAAAAAGAGATCTATTTCTTCCCCTCTGCTCCCCCTTCCTCCTCCCAAGCGTGTGTGTGAAATGGCTTTATGTAACGGGCAGTTCCAGAAGTGGAAACTCTCCAGCTGTGAGTTCCAGCCCCGCCAGATGTTTTGGCGTGTGCCGGAGGCGCGGATCCCCCAGTCGCACTTGCGTGACCGTGTGAGAACATGCTTGAGGACCTGCTGACCACAGTAGGCAGGAGCAGGTCTTTGGAAGGTCATGTTATTTGGTTAAAGCTGGAGGGGGTAGGGAGGGGAAAGGGTTCTTGACAAAATTGCTTCTGCACCCCCCTTCGCTGCCACCCCAGCTGCTCCTCAGCTCCATCCTGGCAAGGCTCAGTTGCATCCTGAGCCAGATGAAGGCTGAGTGAGATCCTAGCCCTGGTTCTCTGCTTTATTGCCCACTGTGTGCTCAGCTACGCAGAGGCTGGACAGGCTGATCCCATTCCGCAGGCTCCAGGGGTACCGAGACCCTTTCCGAGGGCTGGCTGGGAAGCGCAGCTCTCCCCGCGCCCCTGGCACAGGGTAGTGAGGATGAGCAGCCTTCCTCCCAAGGCTCTTCCTTAATCTGCTGGGGGTCACGAGGGGGCTACCAATAGCCACAGACTGGGGGTCATCAGGGTCTGCGAGCAGGACCTTCGCTGAAACCGCCCGAGAGCCCGGCCAGCACGTACACCGCAACTCCCCACCCTTCAGAAAGCCCCTGCCTATCCCATCCAGATGGAGCTGGTGCTGCTGCTCCCCACCGGGCTCCAGCGATCCAGAGGCCTTGGAAAAGGGAGGACGAGACGAGCTGTACTCCTGCTCCCTGGGCTCACGGGGCCAGGAGAGGTTACTCCAGGATAAAGTGGGCTGCAGCCACCAGCCCTGCGCCAGCAACCGAGGCGGTGGAGCCCCGTGGGAAGGTGCTGGCTGGACCCCGGGGGCTCCGCAATGTGTCTCTGGTGGGGAGGTGGAATTTCTGTCTCCAGCTGCTGGGGACACGGTGTCCCCCCTGGGGACGTGGAGCAGGGGAGAGAGCAGAGATTGGGGTCATAGGCTGCCTCCCTCCTTTGCTGAGACGGTCTGGATGGCCGGACCCTGCTGTGCCAGGGGGTAACATCCCAGAACGGAGGGCAGTGAGGGTCCCATGCGCTGGGGTGCAGATAATATCCCTCTGTCCCAGGGTCTCATCCCTGCTGCTTTCAGTGCCACCAGGGTTCAGGCTGCTGCTCTCCCCTTCCCTTGGACAGGCCCCAGCTATGGAAATGAGGAAACTGTCTCCCACCAGGGAATTTCCCCTTGGGAGAGCCAGGAGGGGAATTTTCCCTTCCTCTTCCTTTTCCCCCACCCCCTCTGTTTCCCAAAGTGACCCCTCTCCAGGAGGGAAATCCCCATCTGTACCTGCCAACAGCTCCCTGCACACACCCTGTCTGCGGGAATCCCTCCTGCACGGAGGTGATTCCCTGTCTCGGAAGGTTTCTGGGTGCTGCCCTGCCTTCCTCCCTCTGGGTGAGGATGGAGCCATTTCCCTGCACCCAGACACAGCCCCGCACCTTCCAGCTCTGAGCAACCTGATCCAGTGAGATGCGTCCCTGCCCTTGGCAGGGGGGTGGAACTGGATGGGCTTTGAGGTCCCTTCTAATCCAAATCGCTCTACAAACTCCCACCATCGCTCGTGTCTTGGAGAGTGAAAGGTCCCTTTGGTCTTTGGGAAGGGGCGAGGGGCTTCCAGCTTCCCCAGGCAAAGCCCCCAAGCCCAGGGTTGACCCCATGGAGGCACCGGCATCCAGGATGAGCCCCTGCTTGGAGCTGGTGGCCCCTCTCCATCCCTGCTGGCACCGGGTGCTGGCGGGACCCTCTGAACGCGGCCCCCGTGCTGGCCGGGCGGTGACCCTGGGGACAAAGCGGCCGCCTGTCTGGGGCTCGGCGCTCACTGCTGCATCTCGCTCTTGTGTTCAAGTCACGGAGGCCCGAAGCAAAAAACAGGGCTGGGCATTGTCTGGTGGAAGCGGCGTTCCTGATTGCCCAGACTTCCTCGTGAAGCTCAGTTCCTTCTGGAGGAGCTGGGGCCTTGCAGAGATAGATTTTTTCCATTGCACAAGGAAAAGAAACGTCTCTTTCCAAAAAAATAAATCCGTAGAAATGAGTTAGCTGGTGCAGAGCAGAGGGCTGGGGCGAGCGCTGGATGATCGTGCGGAGCTTCAGCCAACGACCTGCTCCTTGGCGGAGCTGAGCAGATCCAGATGCTGCTTGGAGAAGCACGGCAGCAGCGTGTGTGTTGCGATCCTGGGAGGGATTTGGGACCCTGGAGTGGATCTGGGACCCCAGGAGGGATTTGGAACCCCGAGGGCTGATCCTGGCCCCATCCTGGTCGGTGCCAGCCAGCCTGGAACCTTCGCTGGTGGGTAGCAGCCGGTGCCACATCCTGACGTGCTGCTCCTCTTCTGTCCTCAGAGAGCTGCGAGGGGGTGGTGTGCGGCCCCGACAAGGTCTGCAAGATGAAGCACGGGCGTCCCCAATGCGCCTGTGCCCCCGACTGCTCCAGCCTCCCCCGCAAGCTGCAGGTCTGCGGCTCCGACGGCTACACCTACCGAGACGAGTGCGACCTGCTGACGGCCAAGTGCAGAGACCACCCCGACCTCGAAGTGATGTACCAGGGAAAATGCAAAAGTAGGTTTCGTCGTGTCCCCATCCTGTCCCTGTCTCATCCCCTGTGGCTCTCGTGACCCAGTTCCATGTGGGACTGGTCTGAGCTGTGTCCCCATGGAAAGAGATCGAGGCAACACAGGTCCCTGAGCCCACGGACTCCTCAGTTCTCCTGGCACATCATGAGCTGCTCTGGTGTAGAGAGGAAGGGTCTCCCTGCTGTGCTGTCCTAACACATCCAGGCGCATCCTCGCCTCGTCCTCTTGGGTCTCCGCTCTCCATCACTGGCCGTGTGTCCTGGGGAAGAGCCATCTTACCCCAAGAACTGGTTGTTTCCATCATCCCCAAAGCTGGTAGCTCCACCAGCACTGGATGGAGGGTTTGGGCTCGTGGTCCTGGCCGTGCCTTGGAAGGGCTGTGATAGCACAGGGCTTCACCCACACCACACGGGGCTCTGTGCCTGGTGAGGAGGGTTCTGCAGCCAGCCTGGCGTTGATGGGCAGGAGTAGCCCTGGGTTCTCTGGCGTCAACCTTGCCGTGCTGCCCACAGCCGACTGGAGCGGCTCTGAGCTGGCTCCCTCTGCCTGGCACCCACCGGCTGCTTCTGGCCACCCCAGCAAGGACGCGGCACCAAGCACCATGTGGCAGCGGAGCCACTCGTGATGCCAACACAGCCCGTCGGCGCAAAGGGAGTTTAACCTCACCACGGGCTGAGGAATAACAGTCCGTAAAATGTCACTTCCAAACCTCAAGCCCCTTTTTTTTGTTGTTTTGTTAGAGAGAGCAGCAATCCTCCTCGCCCTGCCAAGAACTGTCAGAATTATTATGGTTATTTTTGCCAGCCCTCCTCTCTGAAATGCTTTGCCTGTCAACCTCTGGCCTGTGCAGGGAGATATGGGGCAAGAAATGGGAGTTGTGAGCTGGGAGTCGCAGATGCCAAATCTCCTTCCAAGCCAGCAGAGAAAGAGAGGAAGGCGGAGGAACCGTGTTGCAAAGTGTTTATGGTGTCTGGGGATTGCTCCAAATCCCTCGGTGCCCCCGGTGCTGCGGGGTTGTGCCGGGGCGGAGAGGCTGCAGAGCTGGCAGGAGGTGCAGATCTGAAGGTTTTGCTGAGGGATAGGGGGATGTAGGAGCCACCCCCCCGCTCTGCGCTAGCCCAGCAGAGCTCACTGCAGGGCCCAATCCTGTCCGCGCTGGCTCGCATGGGCTGGGTTGGGTCCAGGTTGACCCTGCCCTTCCCCTCTCGCCGGGGCGTGCGGCGCAGCGGTTGCCAGCCTGGCCGGAGCTGCTGCTGCTCCCCTTGCCAAGGCACCTGCGTGGGGCTGCTTGCCCTGGCCGGGTCCCGCTGCGCCAAGCTGGGCTCAGCCCCACGCGCTCCGGCTCTGCAGCTGGATGTCAGCTCCTCCCGCACGGCGAGGCTGCGGCTGGGCTTGTGCCGGACAGTTGTGGGGCCACATGCGTCCCTTGTGTGGGGGAATATCGTGGAATCAAAGAATCATGGAATGGTTTGGGTTGGAAGGGACCTCAAAGCCCATCCAGTCCCATCTCCTGCCATGGGCAGGGACACCTCCCACTGGATCAGGGGCTCCAAGCCCCATCCAACCTGGCCTTGAACAGCTCCAGGGATGGGGCAGCCACCACTGCTCTGGGCAACCTGGGCCAGGAACTCCTCACCCTCACAGCAAAACATTTCTTCCCAAGATCTCATCTCAGTCTCCCCTCTTTCAGTTGAAAACCATTCCCCTCATCCTATCCCTGCACCCCCTGATCAAGAGCCCTTCCCCAGCTTTCCTGGAGCCCCTCTCAGCGCTGGAAGCTGCTCTAAGGTCTCCCCAGAGCCTTCTCTTCTCCAGGCTGAACAACCCAAGCTCTCTCAGCCTGTCCTCGTACAGGAGGTTCTCCAGCCCTCAGATCATCTCCGTGGCCTCCTCTGGTCTCACTCCAACAGCTCCATGTCCTTTCCACCTTATGTCTAGTCTACATCTGCCCCTCTTCAATTCCAAGCCATTATCGGTCCCTGCCAGCTCCTGTCCTTGGGAGCGATGGCGATAGGAGAGCTTGGGACCCTCCAGCTCCACTCTGTCCTTCAGTAGGTAATGGTGGGAGGGGGCCCAAGCTGCCCAGGTTTCCCTGAGATGATTCCCACTGCCTGCCTTGGTTGGGAGAGCTGTGGGAGGAGGCCAGGAGCTGCGGGAGGAGGCCAACCATCCCCAACTCACAGGGTTCCACCGCGGCTACTTGTGCTAACCCGCAGAGTCCTGCTCCAGCGTGGTGTGCCCCGGCACCCACACCTGCGTGGTGGACCAGACGGGCAGCGCCCACTGCGTGATGTGCCGGACAGCTCCTTGCCCCGAACCCACCAGCCTGGACCATGCCCTCTGCGGCAACAACAATGTCACCTACCCCTCGGCGTGTCACCTCCGACGAGCCACCTGCCACCGCGGGCGCTCCATCGGCGTGCGCCACTACGGGAGCTGCTCAGGTGAGTGTCCTGAGGGAACTGGGCTGGGAACCCGGTCTTAGAATCATAGAATCATAGAATCACCAGGTTGGAAAAGAACCATCGGATCATCGAGTCCAACCATTCCCATCAATCACTAAACCGTGTCCCTCAGCACCTTGTCCACTCATCTCTTAAACCCCTCCTGTGAAGGGGACTCAACCCCCTCCCTGGGCAGCCTGTTCCAGTGCCCAATGACCCTTTCCATGAAAATTTTTTCCTGATGTCCAGCCTGACCCTCCCCTGGTGGAGCTTGAGGCCATTCCCTCTCGTCCTGTCCCCTGTCCCTTGGGAGAAGAGCCCAGCTCCCTCCTCTCCACAACCTCCTTTCAGGGAGTTGTAGAGAGCAATGAGGTCTCCCCTCAGCCTCCTCTTCTCCAGGCTAAACACCCCCATCTCTCTCAGCTGCTCCTCTTCTTCTCCAGCCCCTTCCCCAGCTTCGTTGCTCTTTGGACTCGCTCCAGAGCCCCTTTCACCCCTTCTCATCGCTTCTCCCCTGCTCCCTTTCCAGCTGCGACAAAATTCTCCCCAGAGACGGACACCGCGGAAGCGAATTACGTGTGAATCCTCCCTCGCCGCAAGGTCGGACCCAGGACACAGGGGCATTATGTGTATATTGTACAAACCATATACCTGATATTTATTAAGATAAAAAGATCCTTATTTATACCTGTGTATGTTATGCAGTCGCAGGGGGCTCGAGTCTCGCTCCTGCCGATCAGGGAGCAAGGGGAGGGTGCTCCCAACCCGGAGCGATGCCAAGTGATGCTGGGCATGATCCGGTGCCCGGCACCCGCTCCCAGCACTCGTACGGTGCTCAGAGGGCACATCCGTGGGGCCCCCTACGTATCCTTGGCCGGCAGCCCTGGGCTATTTATTTTTGGATGGAATTTTTGGTACTCAGATGACGTTTCTAGCCAGGACCTCAAGGTCTAGAGGGAATTTGTGCATCTCGGCTCCCCCTTCGACAGGGAAGACAGAGAAGGCTACACGGCGCTGCATTGGATCGGAAATAGATATATATTTTTATATATATATATGTATATGCATATATATGTTATTTTTTCCCCTAAAGTTTTAGCATCTGTATGTTAATATGGATTTTAGTTTAGGATTTCCCGTGCCCATGATCTGCAGCCTCCACCACCCGTGACGCTCAGCTCCCGACGCTGCTGCAGAGCCGCCGGGGTGGCCGTGGGGACCCCGGCATGACCCAGGGGGACAAGAGGGGGGTGACAGCGCTACCTGCATGCTGGAGACCCCCCCAGCCTGGCCACCCCACATCCCGCCCCTGCTGCTCTCTCGACACAGTCTGTATTTATTTGTATTTCTTCTCTCATTTTGTGTGTTGTCACCTGTGTAAATACCATAACATCTCTGACACGGAGAAGCTATTGCCTTTATATAAGTATCATATATATTATATATATATATATATAAATACCCTATTTTCTATTTTTGTATGGTTGTGTTCTGATTCTCGAGGCAGACGCTATGGGAACACGTGCATCTCCTACTCAATATCATTAGGGGCATTTGATGGCTGTGTTACAGTTTGGATTATAATTAAAAAAAGAACCAACAGTGCTGTCGGTCCGATTTTGTTCAACAGGCTCATAGAATCATGGAGTAGTTTGGGTTGGAAAGGACCTTTAAGTCCACTCAGTTCCACCTCCTGCCGTGGGCAGGGACACCTCACACTGGATCAGGGGCTCCAAGCCCTCCCCAGCTTTCCTGGAGCTCCTTTCAGCGCTGGAAGCTCCTCTAAGGTCTCCCTGGAGCCTTCTCTTCTCCAGGCTGAACACCCCCAACTCTCTCAGCCTGGCCTTGTACGGGAGGTTCTCCAGCCCTCAGATCATCTCTGTGGCCTCCTCTGGACTCGCTCCAACAGCTCCGTGTCCTCCCTGTGCTCAGGACTCCAGAACTGGACCCAGGGCTCCAGGTGGGTCTCACCGAGCGGAGCAGAGGGGCAGGATCCCCTCCCTTTCCCTGCTGGCCCCACTGCTCTGGATGCAGCCCAGGACACGGTTTCTGGGCTGCGAGCGCACATTGTTGGCTCATGTTGAGCTTCTCCTCCCCAAGCACCCCAAGTCTTTCTCTCCAGGGCTGCTCCCAATCCATTCTCCACCCAGCCTTAACCCCGGTTCTGGGGCTGTGGGAGGCAGCTGCATCCCTGGGGCTGTTTCCCGTGGGGCTGTGCCACCCACAGCATCGCTGCTCACCCCCTTGCTGGGGGTCAAGGCAAGCGTTGAGGTTCTTTTCATCCCATTCAAGACCGCTTTCAGCAGCGGGAGGAAAGGGGAGAGTGAGGAAGAGCAACCAGCAACACAGATAAATCTGTTCCCAATATTGGGCCGTGCCATGAGGGTTTGGTATTTCACAAAACAATTCCTGCCGTTAATTGGGTCCTGATGCGCGAGGCTTCCCCGGTGCGGGAGCCTGCGGCGCTCCAAGCTCAACAGAACCCGCTGCCGCTTCCTCTGTGCACGGCGCAGCCCCTGGACACCCCCAAGCATCGCAGGGGTCAAGCCCTTCCTGGCTCGTGCCCAAGACTTGCCATCTGGTTCAGCTCCAGAACAGCCCCTGCAGCCGCATCGAGCTCCCAGAGCCAGGCTGGGTCCCACAGATCCCTTCAAAACCCCTCTGGATTTTGTCGGAGGGGCTTACGGAGGGGAAACTGAGGCACCGTAGAGCAACGGTGAGGAATAAAACCATCACTCCTAGGTGGGACTTGTCTCCCTCAGCCCTCCCTGTGGTGCAGGAGGATGCTGAGCATCACAGTGCTGCCCATCATGGACTATCCCAGCCCTGACTGGGGGGACACAACTGTCACCCCGAGTCCCCTGAGCCCTGTGCTGCTGCAAGCACCCCCGCCCACCCAGCTCACAGAGCTCAGGGGCAATCTCCCCCCAGCCAAAACTGCTTTGGGAGAAGCCCAGGCTGCTGGGGCAGGGGGTCCATGGCCCCCACAGGCAATTCCAGGAGGAGGTGCCAGCTTGCAGCTCATGCCAGCTTGAACCCAGGCATCTTACTTGCCCCGGAGCTGAGCTGAATCCAGCTGGGCGCTGCTGCGAGCCATCAGCATCTCAACCCAGGACAAGGCTCTCCTGCATCCCCTCTTTAATCCCCTCTCCTCAGCAAAGCCACTCGTGCCTCACTTTTGGGGTTGAGGGCAAAGAAATTGCCAAGGCAATGCCCAGGACTTCTCCCTGGCGCCAGCATTTGCCACACGTGGTGGTACGTGGCTCGACTTTCTCTCCAGCCCGCCCGCAGCGCCTTCGTCCCCGAGGCAGCTCCCCATCCTCCACCTGCCCCAGCCGCAGGGTTTGGCCCCCGGAGCGCCTGGCATGTAGCCCCCACGCCGTGGGCACGGGCTGCGGCAGCAACGTCAGCTCCCACCGATGAGCAGGAGATCTTGGCTTCCAAAACACAGCCCTGAGTCAGGCCCCTCCTTCCTTCCCACCGGTTTTTTGGGTGGTCTGGGACAAGCTGGGACAGGCGCGGGCTCTCCAGGCTTCCTGGCAGCAGACGCAAGCCCTGGGGCTGGCAGCCCTACCCTGGCATCCTGGGGGGCTGCGACCCACAGCATCGCTGCCAAGAGCCAGTGGGGATTTAGGGCTTCCTTGCAGGCTGGCAGGGGTCTGTATGATGCTGATTGTTCCCTGCTGTCCCCAAAGCCACCAACGCCCGTGCCTGTGTCCCCCCGACCCCATGCCAAGCCGTGCAGTGGGGAGCTGGGGTTGCAGCTGGAGGCGAGGGGTCGCTGCAGGGAGGGGTTGCCCAAGTCCTTGGGCTCCTCAGCGTGGGGATCACGGAGAATGAAGATGTGGGAGTTCTTTTTGGGGACATCTTGGGACGCCCTGGATTTCACCCTCCCCAGGAGAGCCCTGGGCGGGCGGCGAGCTGGCCCATGCCGGATGCTGCGGTTGCTGCAGCCTCTTGTGGGACCCCCTGGGAGAGGAGGGCGGCTGCACCCCGCGGCCGCAGCGTGCCAGCAATTTGCAGATAAAACAAACAACCCAGAGCAGGGAATGTCTGTGTCTGTCCCTGGAGACGCCGCCAGGCAAAGCCGCACACCCTGTGCATGTCTCAGCTGAGACCCAGCAGCAACTCAGCACACATACCCCAGGGGATGTGGGCAGCTCCTGGCCCCCCGTGCCTGTGGCCACAGGGATGAGCATCCATCATAGGGTTACTAGGTTGGAAAAGACCCATTGGATCATTGAGTCCAACCATTCCCATCAATCACTAACTCATGTCCCTCAGCACCTCGTCCACCCGTCCCTTAAACCCCTCCAGGGAAAGTGACTCAACCCCCTCCCTGGGCAGCCTCTGCCAGTGACCCATGATCCTTTCCATGAAATATGTTTTCCTGATGTCCAGCCTGAACCTCCCCTGGTGGAGCTTGAGGCCATTCCCTCTCATCCCGTCCCCTGTCCCTTGGGAGAAGAGCCCAGCTCCCTCCTCTCCACAACCTCCCCTCAGGTAGTTGGAGAGAGCAATGAGGTCTCCCCTCAGCCTCCTCTTCTCCAGGCTAAACACCCCCAGCTCTCTCAGCCGCTCCTCTTCTTCTCCAGCCCCCTCACCAGCTTCGTTGCTCTTCTCTGGACTCGCTCCAGAGCCTCAACATCCTTCTTGTGGTGAGGGGCCCAGAACTGACCCCAGGATTCGAGGAGCGGTCTCCCCAGTGCTGAGTCCAGAGGGAGAAGAACCTCCCTGGACCTGCTGGCCATGCCATCTGTGCACCGCGCTTGTTGACGAGGTGAGTGAGCTCTCGCCGGGGTCCCCGCAGGCTCTGCCAGCAGAGCAGGTTGGTTGGGAGCCCATCAGCCCACAGGAGGTGTCTGTGGTTCCCCTGTTTGGGGGGTCCCCTAGAAGGGTAAGGAGGGTGTGGTATGGGATGGGACAAGACGAGACAGGATGGGATGAGACAGGGTGGGATGAGACGGGATGGGGTGCCCCACCCCAGCGGGAAGGCAGCTGGAGATGCTCATTTTGGGTGGCAGAACCTGGGTGCAGATCCTGGTCTGGTCCTAAGTGGGGATTGGTGCTTTCCTCCTTCCTCCTGCATTGCCTATTCCATCACCTCAGCCCAGGACAGGGTTGGGGTCCAACCAGGGACCAAACAGGAACAGAAGCAGCTGGACGGCCAGAGAAAGGGTTGCAGTGCGGCCAGGAGAGGGGGAAAGGAAGGACAGGAGATGGAAAAGCCGGGAAAAGCTAAGGGGAGACCTCATTGCTCTCTACAACTTGAAAGGAGGTTGTGGAGAGGAAGGAGCTGGGCTCTTCTCCCAAGGGACAGGGGACAGGACGAGAGGGAATGGCCTCAAGCTCCACCAGAGGAGGTTCAGGCTGGACATCAGGAAAAAATTTTTCTTGGAAAGGGTCATTGGTCCCTGGCAGAGGCTGCCCAGGGAGGAGGTTGAGTCACCTTCCCTGGAGGGGTTTAAGGGACGGGTGGATGAGGCGCTGAGGGATATGGGTTAGTGATTGATGGGAATGGTTGGACTTGATCATCCGGTGAGTCTTTTCCAACCTGATGATTCTATGATTCTATGAAAAAAACAGCCCTTGTTGGGATGGGCAGCAGCCACCTGAGCAACGCTGGGTTAAGGTTTGGCCCCTCAGCAGGGTTTAAAATGAGCTCAGACCCCAGCCCAGGACGTCTGGCTTTCTGGGCAGGTGGGTCTGGGCTTCTTCTTAGTGACCTCATTGCAACTTTGGGGCAGGATCGGGGCAGGGATGGACTGAAGAGGGTGGGTGAGTGTCCCTGGGGCTGCGGGGGGCACAGGGTGAGTAGAGGGAAGGTGAGCAAACAGAGGTCTGGGAAGGAGGTTTTATTGAGGAAAGTAAACGCTGCCACTGTAAGAGGCTGAGTGAGGTTCTGAGGCTTCTTGTACAGCCTGAGTGGGAGTCATCTCCCCTCCTCAAGATGCAGAGTCACTCTCCCACCCTGCCCTGTGTTGAGGAGCCCTGAGCATCAGCTCCCAAAACCCCCAGGAGCTGGGAGGACCTTGAAGTCCTCGCCCTTTTCTCCCTTCCTGGGAGCCTCCAGACAGCCAAGACCCCTTGGTCCCCCTCCCTGCAGCCCATCTGCCCCCAGGACCCCCTCCCAGCCCTGGCTGGGGCTTCGGCTGCCCCTTCCGACAGCGACGCCCTCGCACGGTGCGATGCACCCAGTCGATGTAGTTGGAGATCTTGGTGTAGATGTCGGGGTGCCGGCGATCTCCGCATCTCTCCCCAGAGAATGAGACGATGCCGTAAACCTTTCCCTTGAAGATCAGGGGACCCCCAGAATCACCCTGCGAAGCAAAGAGGGGAGAGGGAGACTCAGGGGGTCTCCTAGAGGGGGTGATTGGGTGGAGGTTGGACTGGATGACCTATAAAAGTCCTTTCCAACCCATTACACTCTCTGATTCCTTGAAGGGAATGGGGGCCTGGGGCGCACTCACGGCACAGACGCCCTGCAGCGTGGCGTTGCGGCTGGCCCCACACATCATGTTGGGGGACACCTTGCCCCTCCACAGTGTCCGGCAGAGGCTCTGCTTGACGATGGTGGTACCAGTCTCCATCAGCTCGGTGGGGCGATCGCCGTAGTTGGAGATGTCCCCCCAGCCCGCCACGTGGCAGAGGGTGCCGGGCTTGAGGTCGATGTGCGGCGAGGGCAGGCGGATTCGCTTCACGTACTCGTTCAGCGTGGCTGACCTGTTCAGCTGGGGGGGGGATTCAGGGATGCAGGTGGCTTCGCTGCTGGGGCAGAGCCCCCCAACTCCTCCTGCCTGGGGACCCCGATTACCCTGCACCCCATCACACCCAAGGTCCTGCTCCTGCTGGAGCCCCCCAGTCCTGTCCTCCTCCCTTCAGAGGCTGCACCCCCCCCCATTCCCAGTCATCCCTCTGCACTGGTCCCAGTGTGTTCCAGCATCCCGGGGAGGAGGGAGCCCCGGAGCCAAGGTCTGTGTCCCGGGCCGCCTCCCTCGCACCCCTCGCTGCCGTCCTGCTTCTCCGGAGAAGCACTGACACCTAGTGTCGGTTGGGCTCCCCATCTCCCTCCTACGTCCCGCGGGGCTCGCCACCTCCCTCTTGCCCTCTGTGGGGCGAGAAGCACCCCAACTCCCTCCTGCTCCCTACAGGGCTCCCCGTCTCCCTCCTGTGTCCTGTGGACTGAGGGGCACCCCATATCCTTCCTGCATCCCATGGGGTTCCCCGTCTCCCTCCTGCACCCGTGGGGCATCCCATCTCCCTTCTTGTGCTTTGAGGAGCAAGGAGCATCCCACCTCCCTCCTGCACCTCGCAGGGCACCCCACCTCCCTTCTGCATCCGTGGAGCATCTCATAGCCCCCTGCACCAGTGGGGCAAGGGACACCCCATCTTCCTCTTACACCCTATAGGATGAGGGGCACCCCATCTCCGTCCTGTACTATGTGTGGTACCCCACCTTCCGCCTGAATCCATGGGGCACTTCATTTCCCTCCTGCACCCTGTGGGACATGGGGCACCACATTGTATTCCATGGCACCTCATAGAATCATAGAATCACCAGGTTGGAAAAGACCCATTGGATCATCGAGTCCAACCGTTCCCATCAACCACTAAACCATGTCCCTCAGCACCTCGTCCACCTGTCCCTTAAACCCCTCCAGGGAAGGGGACTCAACCCCCTCCAGGGGCAGCCTCTGCCTGTGCCCAATGACCCTTGCTGTGAAAATTTTTTTCCTGATGTCCAGCTTGAACCTCCCCTGGTGGAGCTTGAGGCCATTCCCTCTCGTCCTGTCCCCTGTCCCTTGGGAGAAGAGCCCAGCTCCCTCCTCTCCACAACCTCCTTTCAGGGAGTTGGAGAGAGCGACGAGGTCTCCCCTCAGCCTCCTCTTCTCCAGGCTAAACACCCCCAGCTCTCTCATCTGCTCTTCTTCTTCTCCAGCCCCCTCACCAGCTTCATTGTTCTTCTCAGGACTCGCTCCGGACTCTGGACCTCATCTCCCTCCTGCACCCAGCGGGGTGTGGGACACCCCATTTCTCTCCTGCCCTCCACCTCCCTCCCGCTCCCTGGGGATACCCCACCTCCTGGGATGTGCGTTGGGTCTCACCTTGAGCAGGCGGATGTCGTTGTCCACCGAGCGGGGGTTGTAGTGCGGGTGGGCGATGGACTCGGCGATGCTGAAGACCTGCTGGGACTCCTCAGGCTCCTCCAGCCTGTGGGCGCCCAGCACCACGCGCACCGAGGGGTTTCGCCTGTGGCACAGGAGGAATGGGAAACGGGGAGGAGGAGGCTGGCGAGGTGGGCTTCAGCAGAGCATGGGTGGGCAGGATGGGGGTCTCTCCACCCTGGGATGGGGTTATTTGTTTGAAGGGTCCTGGGTGGGGACGTGAAGCTCACGGCTCACCTGGGAATGAGGCAGTGGGCTGCTGTCATCACCCACTTGGGCCACACCAAGAAGCCCCCGCAGACGTGCTGCCCGTCCATCTGGATGGAGGCGATGAAGGGCCGGGAGTGAGGGGCTGCTGCCTTCCCCCCGATGATCCAGCTCCCCTGGGCACCTGGTGGGTCAGGGCAGGTAGTCAGGGGCTAGCGGGGTGTCCAGGTATGGCTTTTATCTGCTGCTCTCGTGATCCTGGCTGCACGTCCCAAGCCCTCCAGCACTGGGGGTGCCAGGGAGCGGCCAAGCTGAACGTGGCAAAGCAAAGACTTTCCATGTTGCTCCACCCCAGGGTCTCCTTCTCTCACCCTGGGGTCTTCATAGAATCATGGAATCCTAGAATCACTAGGTTGGAAAGGACCCACCGGATCATCGAGTCCAACCATTCCCATCAATCACTAAACCATGTCCCTCAGCGCCTCGTCCACCCGTCCCTTAAACCCCTCCAGGGAAGGGGACTCAACCCCCTCCCTGGGCAGCCTCTGCCAGTGCCCAATGACCTTTTCTGTGAAATATATTTTCCTTCCCCACCCTGGCTGTAGGCACCAACCCTACTGTCTTCTCAGCCCCAGCTTCCCCATTACCTGCTGGGGCCAGCGCCAGGAGCAGGATGGAGCCTCCCAGGCTGAGGATGAACCCCCCAGTTGTGACCATACTGGTGCAGAGCGGACCACTGCCACCTCCTCTGGGGCTTCTCAGGGATGAGGGGGCTTAAATAACGCTCAGGCTGAGGCTCTGCCTGGGTGCCTGGGTATCTCCCTCCTGCTTCCTCCTCCCTGCCTTGTGTAATTGCTGCGGTGCAGCGGGCACTGGCCCTGCAACTCTGCAGCTGGGGGAGACACAGCCTTGCAGCTTCCCCAGGAGTGGAGCTGGGAGAAGAGAGAAAGCAGAGCAGCTTCCCAAGCCAGCCCTGACTCCTCTTGTGCTTTCAGCTAAGTAGGATGAAACCTCTCTCTTCTTGGAAGAGGTTGGAGCCGCAGGGTCTCACCTCATCCCTCAGCCTGGCCAGCAGCCTGGGGCTGCGGGTTGTGCAGTGACTGTGTTGTGCTTGGATCCTAATTGTCTTTTGGCCCCTCCAGGACTGTGGTGTGCTCGGATCTGAATTGTATTTTGGCCCCTCTTGGACTGCACTGTGCTTGGATTCGGTTTGTCCTTTGAGCCCTCTGTAACTCTGATGTGCTCAGATCCGAATTGCCTTTTGACCCCTCCAGGACTGCCCTGTGACTGGATCCGAATTGTCTTTTGGCCCCTCCAGGACTGCCCTGTGATTGGATCCAAATTGTCTTTTGGCCCCTCCAGGACTGCACTGTGCTTGGATCTGGATCGGTTTGGCCCCTCCAGGACTGCACTGTGCTTGGATCTGGATCGGTTTGGCCCCTCCAGGACTGCACTGCGCTCAAATCCAACTTGTCTTGCAGCCCCTCCAGGACTGTGGGGCACTCAGATCTGAATTGTCTTTTGGTCCCTCCAGGAGTGTGATTTGCTCAGATCCAAATTGTCTTTTGACCCCTCCGTGACTCTGATGTGCTAAGATCTGGATTCAAAGTGTCTTTTGGTCCCTCCAGGACTGTTTGTGCTTGGATCTGAATTCCCTTTTGGCCTCTCCAGGACTGTGCTTGGTCCGAGTTGCCCTCCAGCCCCTCCTGGCTCTGGGATGTTGCTGTGGGCAGAGGGGTAGTTTGATCCTCACGCTCTGCACCCCCTGGGGCACAAGGAGGGCTGCAGGGTGTGTGTTTTGGGGGGCCGGGGGCACCCCTCTCTGCAGGGCCAGGCTCGCTCTGGGATCTCCGAGCTCTCTCATGTTTCCCAACACGCTGCGGCCAGGGGCTTCCTGAGTCAGTTTGCCCAGCGCCGCTATCGGGTTGGGAAACGGAAGAAAAGCGAGGGGGGACCCGTGACACTGCTCCCCAATTCCTCACCCTCTCCTCGGTCGCCCCTTGCACCATCAGGGCGACGCGGGGACCCTGGGAACGGGATGGGGGTGGCATTTGGCCCAGGTGGGGACCCTCCGGGGTGGCAGGAGGGGGGATTCATGGATAAGGGGGATCCATCCTGCCCCCTAGCCTCCCCGCTCAGGACTCCATGCAGCCAGGACTTGCTTTGGGGCACACCCCCTCACCCCAGAAACTGTACGGAGTTGGGGGGAGCAGGGAGCCCCGAGGCAGGGTGATGGGCTGGGGAGTGGGCATGTGGAGCCCCAAAGCCAGGTGAGGGGCGTTGGTAACGATGGGCAGGGGGTGCCCAGCCCCGAGTCCCGGTGATGGGCGGGGAGTGAGGAGCCCCGATGCCGGGTGATGGGCGGGGGAGGATGCGGAGCCCCGAATCCAGGTGATGGGGGGGGATGCCCAGCCCCGATGCCGGGTGATGGGAAGCGGGGGTGCGGAGCCCCGAGTCCGAGTGATGGGCGGGGAGATGCTCAGGCCCGATGCCGGATGATGGGCGGGGGGCGATGCTCAGCCCCGATGCCGGGTGATGGGCGGGGGGGTGCCCAGCCCCGATGCCGGGTGATGGGCGGGGGGCGATGCTCAGCCCCGATGCCGGGTGATGGGCGGGGGGGTGCCCAGCCCCGATGCCGGGTGATGGGCGGTGGGTGTGGAGCCCCGAGTCCAGGTGATGGGCGGAGGGGTGCCCAGCCCCGATGCCGGGTGATGGGCGAGGGGGGTGCGGAACCCCTAGTCCAGGTGATGGGGGGGGGGGGTTGCCCAGCCCCGATGCCGGGTGATGGGCGGGGGGGAGTGCGGAGCCCCGAGTCCAGGTGATGGGAGGGGGGGTGTCCAGCCCCGATGCCGGGTGATGGGCGGAGGGGTGCCCAGCCCCGATGCCGGGTGATGGGCGGAGGGGGTGCGGAGCCCCGAGTCCAGGTGATGGGAGGGTGGGGTGCCCAGCCCCGATGCCGGGTGATGGGCGGGGGGGGGGGGGGGGGATGCTGGGAGCTCCGAGTCCAGGTGATGGGCGGAGGGTGTTCAGCCCCGATGCCGGGTGATGGGCGGGGAGGGGGACGCTAGGAGCCCCGAGTCCGGGTGAGGGGCGGTGGCAGTGACGAGCCGCGCCCGGCAGACGGAGCTGTGCGGGAGGCGGGGGCACCGGCTCGGCCCCGACATCCCTGCGCATCCCGCAGCCGGTGATGCCGCCGCCCGCCGGGCCCTGAGTGCCGGGGACGCCGGCTCTTGCCGGCCCCGCTCCCCCTCGCCTCATCCCGGCTCGATCCCGACTGGAATATGGAGTGAGTACCGGATCCGGGCGAGGGCTGAGCTCTGCAGAACCGGGAGAGGGGGTGGGACGGACACACGGACAGACGGAGCCCACACCCCCCCGCCCCGGGTGCCGGGACTCGGGACCCCCACGCTGAGGCGATGGGACCCCACACTGCGGGCTCACAGAGCCCCTAAGGGGGCTCGCGTCCCCCTGCTACTGAGGCTCAGGACCCCAAAACCACGGGCTCGGAGCCTCACGATGCTGGAACGCGGGATCCCAGACCTGGAGGCTTGCATCCCCCCGCTGCCAAGGCTTGGGACCCCAAAACCAGGTGGTTGCGTACCCCTGATCCTGAGGACTCGGAACCCCAAACCTGGTGGCTCACATCCCCCAGACCAGGGACTCTCATCCCACCCAATACTGGGGCTCAAGACCCCCCAACTGGGGGCTCACATCCCCCCATATGCTGGGGCTCAGGACCCCAAACCCAGAATCTTGCAGCCCCCAAAGCCGGGGCTCAGGATCCCAAACCTGGGGGCTTACATACTCCCCCCCCCCATGCTGAGATTTGAGACCCCAAAACTATGGGCTCGCATCCTGCCTGATGCTGGGGCTCAGGACCCCCAAACCAGCTGCTCACATTCTCCCCAGATGCTGGGACTCAGGACCCCAAACCTGGGTGCTCGCATCCCCCTTAATTCCAGGGCTCGGGACCCCAATACTGGGGTCTCGCATCCCCCCGATGCTGCTCGGCAGGTGCTGTCCCTCGCGGGTCCCAGCCCGGCTGTGGGGTGCTGAGATGCCAGCTCGGGGTGCAGCAGCAGAGGCCTCGGAACGGGGCGAGTCTCCGCTGGCAGCGGTGCGGGAAGCAAGGGAGGGTGGGAAGGGCGTTTATTTTTGTGTTTTGAACCTGTTGTTGCTGCTGCTGCTTTTGGCTGGCGTGAGTGGGTGGCTGGGAGCCATGGACCCCTCCCTGCGCACGCATCCCCAGCCCTGCTGAATCCCACCGGAGGGACGCTCTCCAGCCTTGGCCTCATCCTTTGTGTGCTCTGGTGGGGCCCGATCTGGTCGGTCGGTGCCTGCAGACAGGCTCGGAGCTGGAATTGGGGTTTGCAGGAGGATTAGGGGAAGGAGGGAGCAGGTGGAGGCTGTTGGGAGGTTGGGGACCATCCTGCCTGCGCGCTGGTTTTGCCCCTCAGGAGCACCAGCAGCTCCTGCCTGCAGCGTGTTGGGGCTGTTTAGCTGCTCAAAAGCCACTGAGAAGCAACAGCCAGGCTGGCCCTGTTTCACCCAGGCCTTTCCTTCCCTTCTGTGGCTGCGAACCCCATCGTGGCAAACGTGGGTCCCTTCCTGGGTTTGGCACTGCGGGGCATCCATTCATCACCTCGCCTTGCACCGATCGCCTGCCCACCTGCTAGAGACACGCTGGGTGCTCAACAGGTCCCGCTCGCTGCCATCTGCCTCCCACCTGGGGAGCTGTGGGGCACTGGCGAGGGGTGGGTTGGCGATTTCTGGAGGTCAGGGTGGGCTTAGTGGTGAGAGCAACGCAGGAGGTGCTGGCAGGGGCCTGGGGACCCCGTTTCGGAGGTTGGGGCGCAGCGTCTGTGGGGCTGGGGGTGCAGAGCAGCTCCTTTTGCTGCTGGAGAGTCAGGAGGTTTTGTGGTGTGAGAGCTCTCCAAGGCAGGTCTGCGGCTTTGGGCAGCTCCTTGGTGTGTCGATCCCTTCAGGGATCTTCGGGGAGGAAATTACGTGTGTGGTTTTGCCAAAAAGCACTGAGGGAAAGGTCAGAAGTGAGGGGTGGGGTGGGAGTGGGTGGAGGAGCTGCAGGGACCAGGCTCAGGGTCTCCTGGGTGGAGGTGTTGAGGGATAGGATTGAGTTAGGGGATGGTGCGGGGCAGGATGGTGGCTCCTGCCTTTCACCCTGCTCTGCCCTGAGATCCTCTTGCACCTGAGTCTCCAGACGGAACAGTCCCGTTAGGGCTGAGGACCCCATGGAGGGGCGCACGCATGGTTCTTCCTTTGGAGTGAACCCTATGAGGTGGCCTGGGGTGGAGACTCGCCCCATCGAGCTGTGGGAGCAGCGTCTTCCCTGCGGTCGTGTCTGCAGGCGTGGAGTGCGACCAAAAAGCCAAGCGGGGTCACAAGTGGCTTCTGAATTCTCTGGATGCGGAGGAGCACGCTGGTGGCCTTTGCTTTGCTTCATGCTTTGCTTGGCACTGGCAGCACCTGGAGAAGGGTCCTGGCCACCGGGAGCTGCTGGTGTCCAGGGAGGTTTGGCTGGAAGCTCCCAGCTCTTGTGCAGGCTCTGCTGGTCCTGCCAAGGCTGCTTCCCTGTCCTCTGCTCCAGCTGCCACCGATGCAGCCAGCGCGGCTTCACCAGGGGCAAATCCTGTATGATCAACTTTCTAAGATGGGGTGACCACAGCAGTGGACACGGATAAATCGATGGATGTGATCTATCTGGACTTCTGTAAAGCCTTTGATACAGTCCCGCACAACATCCTTCTCTATAAATTGGAGAGATATGGATTTGATGGGTGGATGGTATGGTGGATAAGAAACTGGTTGGAGGGTCATATTCAAAGAGTAATGGTCAATGGCTCAAAGTCCAGATTGTAGAACCATAGAATCACCAGGTTGGAAAAGACCCACCGGATCATGGAGTCCAGAGCTGGTGTCCCTCAGGGGTCTGTACAGGGACCAGTGCTGTTTGATATCTTCATCAATGATACTGACAGTGAGATCGAGGGCACCATCACCAAGTTTGCGGATGACACCAAGCTGAGTGGGGCAGTTGCCACACTGGAAGGATGGGATGTCATCCAGAGGGACCTGGACAAGCTGGAGAAGTGGGGCTGTAAGAACCTCATGAGGTTCAACAGGGCCAAGTGCAAGGTCCTACACCTAGGTCGGGGCAATCCCCCATTTTCAGTACAGGATGGGGGATGATGTGATTGAGAGCTGCCCTGAGGAGAAGGACTTGGGGTGCTGGTCGATGAGAAGCTCGACGTGAGCCGGCAACGTGCGCTCGCAGCCCAGGAGGTCAACTGTGTCCTGGCCTTTCAAAAGCAGGGTGGCCAGCAGGTCGAGGGAATTGATCCTGCCCCTCTGTTCCTCTCTCGTGAGAGCTCATCTGGAGTATTGTGTCCAGTTCTTGAATCCTCAGCATAAGAAGGAGATGGAGCTGTTGGAACGGGTCCAGAGGAGGCTACAATGATCCGAGGAGCTGGAGCACCTCCCGTACGAGGACAGGCTGAGAGAGTTGGGGTTGTCCAGCTTGGAGAAGAGAAGGCTCCGAGGAGACCTTATAGTGACCTTCCAGTACCTGAAAGGAGCCACAAGAAAGCTGGAGAGAGACTCTTCATAAAGGCTTGTGGTGATAGGATGAGGAGGAGCGGGTATAAACTGGAGAAAGGCAGATTTAGACTAGACATTAGGAAGAATTTCTTCACCATGAGAGTGGTGAGACACTGGAATAGGTTGCCCAGAGAAGTTGTGGCTGCCCCACCCCTGGAGGTGTTCAAGGGCAGGTTGGATGGGACTTGGAGCCCCTGATCCAGTGGGAGGTGTCCCTGCCCATGGCAGGGGTGGAACTGGATGATCTGTAAGGTCCCTTCCAGCCCAAACTATTCTGTGATTCTATGATGCTCTTGAGCAGCTGCAGATGTTGCATCTCTGTGTCTGGCTGCTCCAGTAGTTTGTCTGTGCAGGTCACTGCTCTCCTCTCTGGGTTTTGGTGTCCTCGGAGCTGGGGCTCTTCTTTGCCTCTCTTCCTGACCCTGCCCATCACTGATCCAAAGCCAATAGTCGCACCCAAAGGACTGAACCCTGGGTCTCAGGGGTTCAGATTTCGGTCACCGCTGCAGGACGGGGCCTCTCAGCCAGACCCTTGTGTCTGGGCAGGAACCGGAGCAGGTTTCCTGGGAAGATGCTGAAGTTGGCATTCTTGCTTCCTGGCCAGAAACAGCTCCTTTCCCTGCACGAGGTCAATGGTTCACGCACTGTGCTGGGAGCTGTGGTGGGGACCCGTCTCCGGTGGTGGAGGTGATGGCAGCGAGGAGGGAAAAGGGGAAAGCAGGGAAGGCGACATGTGCTGGGACAGGGTTGGGTGGAATTTCAGAGCGTGGGGCTGGAGGCAGAGGTGTGCACAGGAGCCTGGTTTCCCAAGTCTTTACTCCATCCGAGCGAGCCCCCAGGTCCCAGACAGCAGCCGCTCTCAGGGGCGAGGACGAGCCCTGCAGCAGCTCAGGAGGAGAGAGAGGAGCCAGGGTGGGTCCTACCCCAGCCAGGTGTTTCCTGGTGGAGCCTGGCTGGACGTGGGCTGAGCCCAGCCCGTTGGCTCAGTGCCGAAGTCTGAAAATCATAGAATCATAGAATCACTAGGTTGGAAAGGACCCACTGGATCATCGAGTTCAACAGTTCCCATCAGTCGCTAACCCATGTCCCTCAGCACCTCATCCACCCGTCCCTTAAACCCCTCCTGGGAAGGTGATTCAACCCCCTCCCTGCGCAGCCTCTCCCAGTGCCCAACAACCCTCTCTGTGAAATATTTTTCCTAATGTGCGGCCTAAATCTCCCCTGGTGGAGCTTGAGGCCATTCCCTCTTGTCCTGTTCCCTGTCCCTTGGGAGAAGAGCCCAGCTCCCTCCTCTCCACAACCTCCTCTCAGGGAGTTGGAGAGAGCAATGAGGTCTCCCCTCAGCCTCCTCTTCTCCAGGCTGAACACCCCCAGCTCTCGCAGCCGCTCCTCTTCTTCTCCAGCCCCTTCACCAGCTTCGTTGCTCTTCTCTGGACTCGCTCCAGAGCCTCAACATCCTCCTTGTGGTGAGAAGCTCTGCTTGGATGCTCGTGGGGTGTCCCTGCCAGGAGTCCAGCCAGGAGCCACATTCCTTGGAGCCCGGCACATGCTCGTGCTCAAGGTGGGGGTGTGAGAAAGCCACATGCTGTCTCATGTGAACAGGAACCCAGGGACAAAGTGACACGGCCAGAGCCACCCCGAGGTGCTGTCTCCCAGCCAGTTGGTGTTCCCAGGCGTGGGGAACGTCCAGCTCTGCTCTCATTCATAAATCGTGGGGGAGTTTCCTGGTGGAGCCTTGCTCCTCTTTAACTGGAAAGGAGCTGGAAACCCAAGTGTTTGGAGGGCACTTGAACCATTGTTTGAAAGATCTGTAATTTTCCAATCAAACTCCCTCCCCGAGCCTCTGTTCATCAAATATTCATGGGATCCATTTTCTCCTGGCACTCCCAGCCCACGTCTCAGCCCGAAGAATCAATCAGGCAGCTCTGCTTGCTTTAATGCATCCTGCGTTTTGGGGAGCCTGGGGCTGCCATCTCCTCCTCCTGCCTCCCCCCATCTCTCTCCTGTCCCTGTCTCCTCCTGGATGAGACCGTGCAAGCAGCGGGAGCGTGGGGAAGCTTGTGGAGAGGGACGGAGCAGAGCTGAGCACCAACGTGATGGTGCACGGAGAGGGATGGAATGGGACTGAGCGCTGGGGTGGTGGCTCATGGAAAGGAAAAGAGCAGCCTGAGCACCGGGGTGGTGGCTCATGGAGAAGAAAGGAGCAGCCTGAGCACTGGGGTGATGGCTCATGGAGAAGGAAGGAGCGTCCTGAGCGCTGGGGTGATGGTTCATGGAGAAGGAAGGAGCAGCCTGAGCACTGGGGTGGTGGCTCATGGAGAAGGAAGGAGCAGCCTGAGCACTGGGGTGGTGGCTCGTGGAGAAAGAAGGAGCAGCCTGAGCGCTGGGGTGGTGGCTCATGGAGAAAGAAGGAGCAGCCGGAGCGCTGGGGTGGTGGTTCATGGAGAAGGAAGGAGCAGCCTGAGCACTGGGGTGATGGCTCATGGAGAAGGAAGGAGCAGCCTGAGCGCTGGGGTGATGGCTCATGGAGAAGGAAGGAGCAGCCTGAGCGCTGGGGTGGTGGCTCATGGAGAAGGAAGGAGCAGCCTGAGCGCTGGGGTGGTGGCTCATGGAGAAGGAAGGAGCAGCCTGAGCGCTGGGGTGATGGCTCATGGAGAAGGAAGGAGCAGCCTGAGCACTGGGGTGGTGGCTCATGGAGAAGGAAGGAGCAGCCTGAGCGCTGGGGTGGTGGCTCATGGAGAAGAAAGGAGCAGCCTGAGCACTGGGGTGATGGCGTGTGGAAAGGGAAGGAGCATCCTGAGCACCGGGGTGGATGCAGCCAGCACCGTGGGGCAGAAGCAGCCCCTGCACCACCACAAGCCGAGCAGCTGGATCCCATCCTGTGCCTAACCACCCTGGCACTCAACTCCTTGGCAGTGCAGCTTGCTGGCTGTCCTTGCCCAAGCCGCTGGCCGCTGATTTATTTGCCTTTGCGGTGGATGAGTGCCGTCCCCCCGGGCTGCTGTGGCCCCCTCCCCTCTGCACTCGCTGTCAACAAGGGCGTTCGATAGCGGCCCCGCTGCTCATGGCTTCGTGATGGAAGCTCTACAACCTCTCCTGGCTCTTGGCATGGCAATGGTGGTGGGAATCGGTGCTGGTCCCTTGATCGCTGCTGTTTAACATGGTTATTTAACCAGGATCTTCCTGCCTACAATTGTGGCTGGATGGTTTCGATACAGAGATCCGGGCTGTGGTGCCTCCATGCTCTCTGCCTGGCTTGGAGCTGAGTGCTGGAAAGGGAACAGAGGTCAGGAAAGCGGAGGAACAGCTCGAAATGGCTCTTCGCACATTTGGATGAGCTAATGGGAAAAAAAACAGGGGAAGGCAAATAAACATTATTGTTTCATGTCAGGCAGGGAGGAGACAAAAGGTCACGGGCTTCCCTTGTGATGGTAGGAAACGGCAGCATCAGCAGGGCTGGAAAGAGCTGGAGAGCCAAGGGAGAGTGTGGATGCGTGCCCGGGACGCGTGAGTGCCCACACGTGTCGGGGGATTTGTCCCTGGGTCCAGGGATTGCTGCCTTTGCAGGTGGGAGCTCCTGGAGCATCATCTCCCGGTCCCATTGACCTCGTCTCTTGTGCCACGGCCACGCGGTGCATGCAGAAACGGCTTGAGGAGCTGCCCTGGGAGCTGCAGGGCTGGGACACGTGCGCCGTGGACACCGGATGGCGAAGCATGAGCCTGTTAAGTGGAGCTGGTTGAAATGAGGCGGGGGGGAAGGGCTTATTTTGGGTTTCTTTCCCGAGCTTTTGGTTCATAAGGGGCTGGTTGGTCCTAGCATCACCTTTCCGTTGTTCCCTGGCACCCAGGATGGATCTGGAGCTGGTGCTAGCATGGCAAAAACCTCCACAGGGAGGCTCTGGGGATGCTGTGCCCTGGGGATGCTGGAACACAGGGTGGACCTGGAGCTTGGGCTGACATAACCAAAACCTCCAGGGAGGCTCTGGGGGTGCTGGCACCCAGGATGGATCTGGAGCTCGGGCTGGCATAGCTGAAACCTCTAGGGGGGCTCTGGGGATGCTGTGCCCTGGGGGTACTGGCACCCAGGATGGATCTGGAGCTCGGGCTGGCATAGCTGAAACCTCTAGGGGGGCTCTGGGGATGCTGTGCCCTGGGGGTACTGGCACCCAGGATGGATCTGGAGCTCGGGCTGGCATAGCTGAAACCTCTAGGGGGGCTCTGGGGATGCTGTGCCCTGGGGGTACTGGCACCCAGGATGGATCTGGAGCTCGGGCTGGCATAGCTGAAACCTCCAGGGAGGCTCTGGGGGTGCTGGCACCCAGGATGGATCTGGAGCTCCGGCTGGCATAGCTGAAACCTCCAGGGAGGCTCTGGGGGTGCTAGCACCCAGGATGGATCTGGAGCTCGGGCTGGCATAGCTGAAACCTCTAGGGGGGCTCTGGGGATGCTGTGCCCTGGGGGTACTGGCACCCGTGGTGGATCTGGAGCTCATGCTGGCATAGCCAAAACCTCAGGGGAGGCGCTGAGGATGCTGTGCCCTGGGGGTACTGGCACCCAGGATGGATCTGGAGCTCATGCTGGCACAGCCTAAACCTCCGGGCAGGCTCTGGAGTTACTGGAACCCAGGGTGGATCTGGAGCTCGGGCTGGCATAGCTGAAACCTCCGGGGCGGCTGTGGGGGTGCCAGGGTTGGGGACCCTCGGTGCCTCCGCCCGCGCTGCGCATCCCCCCATCCCGGCGCTCGGCCCGTTGCCATGGCGCCGTTGCCATGGTGCCGTTGCTAGGGAACCGCCTCCCGGCTCGGCGGAGCCATCAGGCACCGGGGCCCCAGCGGTACCGGCCCGGCCCGGGGCTGCGGGGAACGGGAGAGGAGGATGAGGGGGAGCGGGGAACGGAGGAGGAAGAGGAGGAAGGGATGGAGCGAGGAGCAAGAGAGGAAGAGGAGGGTGGGGGCTGTGGGGAACGAAAGAGGAAGAGGAGGTTGTGGAGCGAGGGAAATAGGAGAGGAAGAGGAGGATGGGGGAGAGGGGAATAGGAGAGGAGGAAGAGGAGGGGATGGAGTGGGGAGCAAGAGAGGAAGAGGAGGGTGGAGCTGTGGGGAACGAGAGAGGAAGAAGAGGATGGGGGAGCAGAAAAAGGGAGAGGAAGAGGAGGATGGGGAGAGGGGAATGGAGGAGGAAGAGGAGGATGGGAGGGAGGGGAATGAGAAAGAAGAGGAGGGTGGGGAGAGGGGAATGGGAGAGGAAAGGGAGGATGGGGGAGCAGAAAAAGAGAGGAAGAGGAGGATGGGAGGGAGGGGAACGGAGGAGGAAGAGGAGGATGGGGGACAGGAAAAGGGAGAGGAAGAGGAGGGGGGGGCTACGGGGATGGGAGAGGAAGAGGAGGATGCGGGGAGCAGACGCTCTGGTTTGTGCTCTGGCATGGGGAGGGTCTCAGGCAGCCTAGAGTAGGGTCCTTCCCCACCGTAGGGGCATAGGATCCCCCTATTCCTCCTTAAAGCTCGTCCTGTCCCATCGGGCAGGAATCTGGGGGTACCAGGGTCTGGCAGTGATGAATGAGCCCCCCAGGGCAGCAGCTCAGCACCCACAGCAGGGCTGGGGGGCACTGGCTGCCGGGGCAGGGAGGGGCACCCAGCCTGTTTAGCGTCTCTCCTTGGGCCAGGAAGATTCCTGGCGTTCAACCCGAGAATGCGGAGACTGAAGCAAATAATGGAAAATAAAGGGGATGGAGGAGGGAGGAAAAGCAAAATAGAACGTTTTGGGAATGCTGTAAAAGTTTGGATCCATCAAACAGGGCAAGATCCAGGAGAGAAACAGGCGCTGGCCAAGAGCCCTCTGAGTCTGAGGTGCCAAGAGCTGGACTCAGGGGGGACCCACAGCCCTGGAGCAGGACAATGCCCTTGGGGACGGGGACCCCCTGCTCTGTGGGCTGGTGCCAACCTGGCCCCGTGCCCACTCTGGCCGCTCTGGCTCAGGGAAGGGTGCGAGGGGGGCAGCCAGTTCCTCCCATCAACTTTTGCACATAATCCATCTCTGCAACCTCCATCACAGCTGCCCCGAATCCCACGGGGGTTCCTCACTGGTTTGGAGCTGGTTTGGTGGTTTCAGCCTTTGGGCTGAAGCCCAGGGCAGGGTGTAGAGCCCTGATGTGGATGCTGCTCCCAGTGCTTGCTCCACGCTCTGGGGGTGGATGCTGCTCCCTCCTGCATCCCCACATATGGAGACCCACCAGCTCCATCACCTTCCTTGTCACAGCTCCATCTGTGCAACTGCAAGAAAATGATGCTTTGGGTCTTTCCTTTCCTATTAAAGTTCATTCTCCTGGATCCAGGGATGAGGTGAGAGCTCAGGAATGGGGGAAACCCACTGTTCCCAGTCCCTCTCCCCATGAGGGAGCAGCTCCCACTGCCAGGGGGCTTGCAGGGTGCAGCGAGAAGGGAGCAGGATTGACCCCTCACTCTCTCCGTTACCCCCCATGCCAGGTCCTGCTGCTCTCCACGTCCCAGCACAGACAAGGACAGGAATGGGGCTCACAGACTCCAACCCTGTTTGGGTTTCTAATTACTTCATTCCCGGGCAGAGCACGACGAGGCTTCGAGCAGCGAGTGTGCGCCTGCGCCTGCAAAAAAACCACTCACAGCATTGCTGCAAACAGCACAAAAATAATCGCTGCCAAAGCGACACCTTCTCCGGGTTGTTTTTCTGGCCTGGATTTTGCACGCTGACGGGATCCCGGGGTGCAGGGTGAGGGGAGGACGGGTGGCTCTGAGCAGCTTGCAGTTAATCGCTTCCTTTGAGGAGGCAGGGGATCCTTTTGCTGTGACAGAGAACATCTAATTTCACACAAAGGCAAGGTCTTGCACACACACGTGCTGTCCCCTCGGGCTTGTGGGAAGGCACACGCGTGTGCAAGGGCATGCGTGATGGTTCATGTGGCCAGAGCTCAGCGCAGGGAGGGTACCGTGCGTGGCACACCGCACTGTGCCCACCCCGCGTGTAAAAGCATCGTTGGAAAAAGCCCTTAGTGGCAACGCCGAAGAGCTTCCTCCTCACCCACGCTTCCCCTAGCTCCAACCCATCTGCAGAGCCCGGGGGAGCCGATGGGGAGAGGAGGGATGAGCAGAAACTTGGGGAGCAGGGTTGGTGCCCCTGTGAGCCTGCAGGTGCCTCGGAGTCTGTGTTGCTTTCCGAAAGGGGCACCCTAAGCCGGGCTGGGGCTCGGCTCCTGTTCTGGTTGATGCTTGACGGTTGGACTCGATGATCTGGTGGGTCTCTTCCAACCTGGTTATTCTATGATTCTATGCTGTATGAAGCTGGGGGTGGCTTCAACCTCTGTCAGTGCCTCTGTGTCCCCCAAGTCACCGGATACGTGGTGAGGCTGGGTGGGACCTGGCTTCTGGCACTCGCTCCTTGCTGATGGCTTTTCCAGCTGTGCTGGGGACACGGCGCTGCCCACCCTCCCTCTTTTCCCCAAGCCGCCTGTCTGGCTGCTTCTCTTCCCTCCTGGGAAGGGACTGTCTGTCTCTTGCTTTAATTGCCTTTTCGATGCCCTCGGGCCCAGCCAGGCATGCAGGAATGAACTGGGAGGAGGCAGGTGTAGGTGCATCTCATGGGCCCTGCACATCAGCCAGTCCGGCTCCGTGCACCAGCCAGGGCGGGAGCTCCTGGGAGCTGTGAAAATGGATGTGTGCTTAACCACCAGCATAAATTAAGCCCAAGAGCATCAACCAGCAGCAGGAACAGCCACAGACACTGTTCGGGCAGGAGATGTGAACCCCCTGCCTGGGTTTCCTCCCTCCTGCTTGCCCAGGGCAGCAGCACAAGGGACTCCGGGTGCAAGCGAGCAGCTGGAGGAAGGGATTGGCCACAGGAGCCAGAGCCCAGGTCAATTCTTCCATGTCGATGTCTCCTCCGGAGCATCCTCCTGCGCAGGCTCCGCTGGCCCTTGCTCTGGGAAGTAAGCGGCAATGATCCGTCGCCTGATGGTACCTCCGTGCCTCCCACCCTAATTAGTGTCACAGCTAAGCACTTTGTTAGCATCATCTGGCAGGCAGCCAGCCAGCTCCCTGCGGCGTCAGAGCCTCCCCAGTTCCCAACTGGATCCGTGCAGACGCCCTCAGCTCCCGGCTGCAGAACCTGCACCTGATGCTTCGCGGCATGGGGGCTCTCGCTCAGTCCCGTCGGGCTGCGCTGCGGATCGGGCTGGTGCTCAGCTCTCGTGGAACGTGGGCAGGTGGCTGCGTGAGCATACGGCTATCGGGGAGCAGGGAGCTCGTTTCTCAAAGCACCCCAGGGCCTGGATGCACCCGTGAGAGCTGAGTCGAGGCCAGCAAGACAGCTGCCGCCAGCAGTATCCCCGGGCACGGCTGCATTGTGGAGGCAGGTGCCAGGACCTGGGAGCACAAATTGCAGCTGGAGTGGAGCCCTGTGCGTGTCTGTGTGTCTGTGCACGTGTGGCTGCGCATGTCTGTGTGTCTGTGGACATGAATCTGTGCATCATGTTATGAGGAGCGGCTGAGAGAGCTGGGGGTGTTTAGCCTGGAGAAGAGGAGGCTGAGGGGAGACCTCATTGCTCTCTCCAACTACCTGAAAGGAGGTTGTGGAGAGGAGGGAGCTGGGCTCTTCTCCCAAGGGACAGGGGACAGGACGAGAGGGAATGGCCTCAAGCTCCACCAGGGGAGGTTCAGGCTGGACATTAGGAAAAAATTTTTCATAGAAAGGGACATTGGGCACTGGCAGAGGCTGCGCAGGGAGGAGGTTGAGTCACCTTCCCAGGAGGGGTTTAAGGGACAGGTGGATGAGGTGCTGAGGACATGGTTTAGTGTTTGATGGGAATGGTTGGACTCGATGATCCGATGGGTCTTTTCCAACCTGGTGATTCTATGACTCTATGATTCTATATCCGTGGGTCTGTGTGCCTACATCTGTGTGTCTGCACGTGTCGTGTGTGTCTGTATGCCTGTGCACATGCATCTGTGTGTTCATCTGTCGGTGTGCATGTGTCCGTGTGTGCGTGTCCGTGTGTCTGTGCATGTCCATCTCTGTGTCCATCTGTCTGTGCCTGTGTTCCTGTGCCCAAAAGGTCACTGTCTGGGAAAGGTGTCAGCAGCCAAGAAATGGGCTTGGAATGGAAAGTGTGAGCCAGGCTGAACCACAGGGGTGGCCAAAAGCATCACATTCCAGCTTCTCTGTGGCCACCGTTTCCATCTGGGCCATGGGAGAAGTGGCTCTGGCCATGCTGGGTCGCCCCAGATGCCCTTCCAAGAGGATTTGGGCAAGACAGGGATCCAAGGGGAGCCTGTAGAAGCTGTGTGCTTGGCTCCAGGTCAAGTGGAAGGGGAGAAAGCAGCCAGCAGAAGGAAAGGGTCCAAACTTTGTCCGTGCGCTCTGTCTGGTGGCACAATATCCTCATTCACCTGCTGCCTGCACTCTTCACTGCTGCTTCTGCTCTTTTACAGGGTTGTGGAGACCAGCACCCTTCAGCAGGAGAGGCTGCAGGCCATCGCGGTGAGTCCTCCAAGTGTGGCGAGGGCACGATGAGCACGCAGAACCCTGAGCAGGTGTCCCCACATCTCTACATCCCTCACCTGCAGCATGCAGGGACGACACCAGCAGGGGGGACAGCGTGGGCACAGGGGCTGCGAGCTGCTTTCCCAGCCCCTGCTTCCAGCCTGGAAAGCTGCTCTGGGGCTGGAGGCAGGGGCAGGAACCAGAGAAGCCCCCGTAGGTGCCCAGCCCTGGGTAGGGGGCCTCCAGCAGCTAAACAAGGGATGCATGGACCCCATGCTTGGACATCAGCTCTTCCTGGGAATGCACACAGTCCATCAGGCTCCATCAGGGCTTGGTTGCATTGCTGAAGCAGAGTGAGCAATGGGCAGCTGGAAGGTTTAATTAATGTTGGATTGCCTTGATGAGCCTTGGGTGAGAGGGAAATGATTCCCAAGGAAGGGCTGAGGCTGATGCAGGATCCAGCCCTGCCTACTGTGGATACTGGTAATAGGAGTCAGCGAGCAGTTGGTGCCGTGCTGGGCACTGGGTTGGTTTCCCCATCGCTGTCCCATACCAGCTCCCCTGCCCGCTGCGAGCTGCCAGCTTCCCCAGCCCATCCCGCTATCGGCCGATCTCAGCTGCACAAAGGACAAATTGTTCTGGGCCGAAGGAGAAAGCGAGCGGGTGACGCTTCCCAGGCTGGGACTGACTCTGCTGGAATGGTCTGGACCAACCCCAGGATGTGTGGAGAAGGGGAAGAGAGAGAGGCTGTGGGGTCTGGTTCCCCTGGCACTGGCTCAGTGGGGCCAGATGAGGGGACAGTGACATTTTGAGACAGTGAAGACACTCCAGTCTCTACCCCAATTTCTCTGCACCCTCCGTGCCTCAGTTTCCCTGAGTGAGGCCAGTCTCACATCCCCATGGACAGCTCATATCCCAGTTTCTGACCCCCAGGAGTCCCTTGCCGCCTGCTCCCTGCTCATTCCAGCTCTGAGGATGATGTCCTGGCCAGGAGGGAGATGCTCACTCCCTCCCCACACTGACCCAGGCTCTGCCGCTCTCATCCCTTCAGGAGAAGCGGAAACGTCAGACGGAGATTGAGAATAAAAGACGGCAGCTGGAGGACGACAGGCGGCAGCTGCAGCATCTCAAGGTGAGGATCCCCCAAGAGCCCTGTGCTGTCTCTGCACCAGGGACATGCTGGGACCCCCCAGCTGTGGGGCAGCAGGACCGTGACCCCAACTCTGCTTCCCAGTCCAAGGCTCTGCGGGAGAGATGGCTGCTGGAGGGGGCCCCGGCTTCAGCCTCCGAGGAGGACGAGGCCATGAAGAAGCAGATGCAGGAGGATGAAGTGAAGACCAAGGAGCTGGAGGAAACTATCCAGAGGTAACAGAGACCGTATAGAATCATAGAATCACCAGGTTGGAAAAGACCCATCGAGTCCAACCAATCCATTTATATATAAATATATATATGTATAGAGCCGAGGTGGCACCTGAGTCTCTCCAGAGATCCCCCAGAGCTGGGATGCTGAGATGCAGCTCAGCCCCACATGCTGGACATGAGGCTTGGGTTCAGCCCCAGCCCAGCTCGGGGTAGAGCATTGACTCTGGAGCTCGGAGCTCCCAGGGATGGAGATGCTACCATGGTGCTCCCAGGTCTAAGCTCCTCTTGCTGTGAACCCTCCACTGGCTTCTTGTCCAAGGGCTGCAGCTGCTCCTGGAGCTCATCCAGCCCTGTAGCCCCTCTGAATGTGGATGCCCTGAACTGTGCTCTGCCCAGCGCTGCCCCCGTGCCTGCTGCCACGGCTGAAACTGCGTGGGGCATCAGTGGGAGGCGTGGGGCATCGGTGGGCACTGTGGGGCATCGGTGGGAGCTGTGGGGCATTGGTGGGAGCCATGGGGCATCGGTGGGAGCTGTGGGGCATTGGTGGGAGCCGTGGGGCTGGGAGCCAGGGTTGCCCCTTGTGGTGAAGCTGCTCATGGTGACAGGGGCAGAGAATCCGGGGCAGCTTCCCCATGGATGTCGGTCCCCGCTGTGATGGCTCAGCCTCTGGGAAAGGATTCACAGCCCTGCCCAGCCCCCTCTGAAAGCAAGAGGGGAGCCAGGACCCCCAGAATGAAGGTGTCCCAGCAGCCCGGCTGCCCTGCAAGAATGCAATCAGTCACGGCTGGGCCGTTAATTACGGAGCAGCGGTGCAGAGAGGGGTCAAGCACGAAGGGGCCTTTGTGTCCGTCTAATGGCGCGGTGCATTCCTCCACCAGCATCTTGCGGGGAGACCGGAGTCAAGGGGGAGGCTCTGCCAGGGGGGAGCTGCCACTGCGCTGACGGAGGGGCCCAAGCGTGAATCCATGGGGACGCCCCTGCCATCCACCGCGTCCTGGTGGGGCCCCGTGGCCAGCACAGCTCGTGGCTGGGAACGGGTGCTTGTGGGATGCTCCAACAGGCTTCGGGCAGCATGAGTGGGAGCAGAACCTTGTTAGAATCGTAGAACCATCCACTTGCTCTGAGCCTTGCAGTGGAGCAGCTGCCCTGGTTGCTCAGCGGCTGCAGAGCTGTGACCATCACCCTGAGCATCACTCACCCTGTGGAGATGGGTGGAGGCGCGTGGTCAACAGGGACCCACATTAAGGGCAAGGGCAGCACCCCCTGGTGAATCCCCTGGGTTTGTTCCAGCAAACACACGCTTTTTCCCTGCAAGGAGATGGTGATGGCTGTGGCTGAGGTCCATCTGTCTGTCCCTGAGCCCAGGGGCTGATTTGTGCCTCCCCCTCTCCTCTGCATAATGTTGTGAGCCCGTGTTCACAGCTCTGCGGGGGCTGTCTGCCCCATGGCTCCCGGTGGTCTCTTAGCCCCGACTCTCCCCACAGGCTGGAGAAGGAGCTGGAGATGCTGGAGAATGGCAGCTCAGCAGCTTCCACCAAAGAGAACCTGGCAGAGGTGGCAGCGCCAGCAAAGGAGGAGAAGACAGAGGCAGTTCCCAACACACAGAAGGTGGGCACGGCTGTGGCAGGGGTGAAGGAGGAGATGGGGTGCCTGGGGGGCCACCCCTGCTAGACTGGAGCTGGTTCCTGCTGCTGGCGCAGCGCAGGGAGCTGCTGGTGGTGGGCAGGGGGGGTCAAGCATGGGGCACCTCTGCTGATGGCTGTGGGGTGGCACTGGGGTGCTGGTGTAGCTGTGGTGACCCCTGGTCCCAGCAGGGTGGGTTGGCCACCCGCTGTGTCCCTGCCACCCTTAGAGCCCCTGCTCTGCTGCTCTGCTGGGTCCCTTGTCCTGGCGGGGCTGGGTGCAAGGGTGGTCAGTGCATGGGTGGTGGGCGTGCGGCAGGTCCTGGCGGCTCCTAATCTCTCCTTTCTGTTTTTGCAGAGTCCCCTGGGCACAGTCAAGGGTAGGTGACCCCCCTCCTCGGCCGTGATTCCCAGTCATGGAGTGCAGCTCCCATTACCCCCTCGTGCTGCCCTGGCATTGGAGCTGGATGGGTGGAGGGTGCTGGATCAGCCCTGTCCCCACAACTCTGTCCCCTCCTGGGCAGCGATGCCCTGCAGTGGGAGTCCCTGTCACCTTCTGGGCAGCGATACCATGCAGTGGGAGTCCCTGTCCCCTCCTGGGCAGCGCTGCCCTGCACCAGGAGCCCCCATCCCACCCCCCTTCCCCTCCCCAAGTCCCATCCCATGGGCACGCAGGCACCCAGGTGATGGTTTTGGCCCAGACGGTCACCACTCCTCTCTGTCCCCAGCTGAGAAGAAGATCTCCAGCAGCCCCGTGAAGGTGGTGGAAGGCACCGACATGATGAAGGCAGGTAGGTGCCCGCTTTCCACGAGAAGCTCTCCCTCCTGGGCGCTTCCCCCTCCTCTCGGCTCGCTGCCCATCCTGCAGCCCTGCCACCACCGCTCCCCACTGCTCGATGACTTTCCAAGCCCAAGGCAACATCATTTATTTGCAATCAGAAGGTTTGGTTTTGCTTCCACCCCACGGCTGGCTGGTGGGTTGGGGCCTTCCTTTTGCCCCTTGTTCCATCTCTCTGCTCTGATTTCATCCTTCGCCTCTATTTGCGGCTCCTCCGGTGCGAGGGAGCGGAGCATAAGCTGCCGGTAGGGCTGACCTGGCACACGTGGGGAGCTTGCAGGGACGTGGGGACCGAGCTGCCTGCACCAGGAGGGCTGCAGCCAAATCAGCTGCTGGAGGGCTTCGCTCCAGCTTGGGGGGACGGCTCGGACCGAGTCACAGCACCGGTGCTGGGCAGAAATCTCATGGCCCTTGGAGCAAGGCAACTGCAGTGCTGGGAGGTGAAGGAGAGATGTCAAGGATTGCACATCCATGGGAGCGGAGGGGCTGCCAGCACCCTCAGCGGGAGATGCCGCCTCCTACAAGTGTGAGCTTGGCTCCCCGCAGCCAGCACCACTCATCGGCCAGACAGACGAATGTGGCATCACCTGCTGCGGTGCCACCAGGGACGCAGAAGCCGTGGAGGTAAGGGAATGTGCCAGGATGGTGACAGCCCCGTGGGTCGCGCTAGGGATGTCGCACTCACCTTTGCCATTCACCGCTCCTCGCTGCCGCCTCGCTAACGCCGCTGAGCACCGCACCGCACTGCTGCCGCCACGCGCCTGCCCGCTGCTGGCATCCGAGCAGGGGCTGGGGAGGGGCCCGGGGCCACCGTAATGTGCGCTGTGCTCTTTGTGTCCCAGCCATGTACTCGGTGGAGATCACTGTGGAGAAGGACAGAGTGACTGGGGAGACCAAGGTCCTGTCCAGCACCACCCTGCTCCCCCAGAACCACTGTCTGCAGGGGGTCAAGGTGTACGAGGATGAGCTGAAAGGTACGGCCCATCCCTCGCCGCTTGCAAGGCATCAGGAGCAAAGGGCAGGGGACGAGGGAGCGGCTGCCCCAGCATCCCTGCAGGCGCCGGGGATAGGAAGGGCTGGTGCTGCTCCTGGATTCCTCACCAGCTCTGTAGGGAAGGTGACCTCGTGCCAGCCCCAGTCCTGCACCCTGGACAGCCCGACGTGGGACGCGTCCTGGTGGAAAGGTGTAGATGGTCCCAACAGGCCAGCAGGTCTGCGCATCATGATCCTGCACTGCATGAGAGTGGAGAAGAGGATCTGCCGTGTCCAAGACTGGGGGTGCACAGCACCAGCACCACACCAGCCCAATATGTCCAGGCCAGCAGAGGGGACCATGGCCAATGGGCACAGAGGAGTTGCAGCCAGAGGGACTGGTCCCTGCTTTTGGGAACCGCCAGGATTCAGCTTCAGGCCCTGGTGACACCCAAGGGATGGTGGTGTTGACAGCAAGGACCAGCCACAGAGCTGGGTTGTGTTACTGGGGACTGTGGTGGCCAAGTGGACGACTGCCTCTCCAAGGAAACCACAATGCACCGGCAGCTGGTCCTGTTCATAGAATCATAGAATCATAGAATCACCAGGTTGGAAAAGACCCACCGGATCATCGAGTCCAACCATTCCCATCAATCACTAACCCATGTCCCTCAGCGCCTCATCCACCCATCCCTTAAACCCCTCCAGGGAAGGTGACTCAACCCCCTCCCTGGGCAGCCTCTGCCTGTGCCCAGTGACCATTTCTGTGAAAAAATTTTTCCTGATCTCCAGTCTGAACCTCCCCTGGTGGAGCTTGAGGCCATTCCCTCTCGTCCTGTCCCCTGTCACTTGGCAGAAGAGTCCAGCTCCCTCCTCTCCACAACCTCCTTTCAGGTAGTTGTAGAGAGCAATGAGGTCTCCCCTCAGACACCCCCAGCTCTCCCAGCTGCTCCTCTTGTTCTCCAGACCCCTCACCAGCTTTGTTGCCCTTCTCTGGACTCAACACCCTCCTTGTGGCCATGGCCATGCCTTGTCACGCTGGCCTTCAGATCCCAGATGCTCCAGGACCCTCAGCTCCAAGGACGGGCTAAGGAGCCACCTCAGCAGCGATCCCAGTGCAGCCGGCTCTGCCAGGGCTGGTTCTCATCCATCTCTCCATCAGCTGTTGAGGGCATTGCACTGATCATCGCATGATGCCCCAGGTCAAGTGGAAAATGCGATGAGCCGGAGGCTGCTCTCGCTGTGACGGACATCTGCTGCCTCCAGCACTGCAAGCAGCCGTGCAACACATGCTGGCAGCGAGAGAGCCACGTCCCCTCCCAGATATTGGGGCTACCACGTGCCCCAGGTCATGCGACACAGCGGGATGCAGCAAGACATGGTGGGACATGGTGGAGCAGCAGCTGCTGAGTGCTCGCTGGGGTCCCAAGGGCAGCAGCGTGCGTTGATCTGCCCCACGATGTCACGTCAGCCCGGGCGAGCCGCGCGCCAGCCAGACATCATCCCATTGCCGTGACTGTGGCCAGCTTGGCAGGCTGATGGCAACCTGGCAGTCGGCCGTGGCTCCCGCAGGGCTCGCTGGGTCTGTGGCTTCGGAGGTGCCAAAGGCTGGGAACGGCTCGTCACGTTGTACTTTTGGATTGGGCTCCCCATCTGCTGTGTGGGACGGGGGCTGCGGGGAGGCCTGGCAGCAGCTCCGGATGAGGGAGGTTGGGACCATGCTGGGGGGTCGGGATGATGCTGAGGAGTCAGGATGATGCTGAGGAGTCAGGATGATGCTGGGGGATCGGGATGATGCTGGGGGGTCCCAGCCTTGGTGCTGGGGCTTTGAGGAGGGGATGGTGCCGCTCTCTGGCTGCACAGGAGCTGGATCTGAGCAGATCTTAGCAGCCGGAGCCTTCCCAGGTCAACTTGTGTGCCCCCATGCCAGGCATCCCTCACCCTCCCTCTTCTTCTCCCCGCAGTGGTGCACGCGGTGAGCGCCGAGGACGGGGTCCTGCAGAACGGGGCTCAGCCCCTCAGCTCTTCCGAGGTCGACGAGCTCCTGCACAAGGCAGACGAGGTCACCTTGAGCGAAGCCAAGAGCGGCGAGGGTGCCGGCAGCACCCCAGCCAGCCAGAAGGCAACGCCACGGCGGGAGATCACGGGGCTGCAAGCCAAGGCACGAGAAAGCCCCACGGTGCTGCCAGCGGGTGAGGGGACGGAGCCGAGCCGGGAGCAGCCGGTCACCATGATCTTCATGGGCTACCAGAACGTGGAGGATGAGAACGAGACCAAGAAGGTGCTGGGGCTGGAGGGCACCATCAAGGCCGAGCTGGTGGTCATCGAGGATGCCGAGAGCAAGCCGGAGCCGGCAAGTAAGGACCACGCGCCGCCCAACGGCACCGCGCTGGAGCCGGTGGCCGCCCAGCCGCTGGCAGAGGAGGGTCTGGGTGGGCAGAAGCCGGATGCCAACGCCACAGATGCCAAGGAGGCTGAGCAGGAGACGGACGTGAAGAAGCAGCGCTGCAAGTGCTGCACGGTGATGTGAGCCGTGCCGCTGCCCCCATCGAGCCCCCGCCGCCCCGCTCGCCAGGCCCACCGCCCCGGACACGGCCCCTGAGCCATGGCCATGGCACCACTCGTCCTGTCTGCCCACACCACACCCCACCAGCACCTGAGATATTTATTAGAGCCCCCCTCGTCCCATGACCAAGCCTCCCCCAGGACCAGTACCCATCCGATGCCAACATTGGAGCCTTTCCCTCCTCTCAGCGGTGATTTCCCACCCGCCGTTGGAGGACGGAGCTACCCAGGCTGGGGGATTGGAGGACGCTGCCATGTCCGTAGATGACTACCGGGAAGCCACACTTGGCCCAGCCCGCGGTGGCCACAGAGCCAGCCCCTCTCCAAGCGCCTCCATCATCTGATTCTCCTTTGGGGAAAGGCTCTGGGCTGTCCTCCTCAGCTGCCCATGGATGTCCCTGCTCCATCCCGCACCCTCATCTCTGCAGCCCCGGGCTCCCCAAGCCATGAGCCCCTCCGGGATGGAGCACATCCAGGCGAGAGAAGGGTGTTGAGGGCAGAATCCCCTCTACGATGCTTGGCTGTGAGCGGGAGCGTGCAGGGGCCCTATGTGGGGCTCCCATGGGATCAACCCCAGCCTCTCCCCAGGACTGCGGGTGGGAGCCCCTGCTCTGCTCCTCTGGACTTGAGGCTCACGGTGACAGCTGCCACCATCCAGGTACCGATGCCACAGGCTCTCGCGGGGCCTTTTCCCATCTTGGCTGTCATGCCAACATCTCTGGGCGCTACCAGCTGAGTGTGGTTGAGTTGTGCCGGGTGCCTGTGTCCTCCTGAGGTGATGTGGGTGGTGGTGGCAGCAAAGGATGGGGACCTGGGGGGCAGGAATGAAGCCCTGTGGGGATGGGGATGGGCTGGGAGCTCCTGTGCCTCATCTCCCTCCTGCCTCTTCTCCCTGTCCAGCGGTGACAGCTTGGCTGAGCTGCTTTCTGGGGACAGGGGCTGCAGCATCACCACCTCTAGGGCATGGGGCAGCCCAGTTCACCCCAGGCACTGGGACTGGGAGCTGCTGGGGGTCTGGTGTCCCATGGAGGGTGCCCCTGGGATGCTGTGTCCATGCCAGGACAACAAACAGACTTCCCTGCTCCCCCCATCCTGGCACCCCAGCCCTTCAGCGGGGATTTCACCACCAGCACCAGCGTTACCTCCCCACTGAGACCCGCTGGAGAGGGCGGAGGGGACCAGGGTGGCACCCATGGGTGCTGAACCCTGCCCAGACCCTGGGTGCTTCTGCTGCAGCAGCTGATACATCTCGTGGGCACTGGGTGCGTGGCTGATGCTGAGCCCACCTCATGGGGCTGCTGAGCCAGGGCCACAATCCTGTGCCTGCCCTGGCATGGGGGCTGCTGCCAGGGGGTCCCATCTCCTGCCAGCACTGTCCCAAACGCTCTGGGGATTGGAGCCCATGTGCTGGGGTTGCTTTCAGTGCCAGGTGCCCCTCAACAGCTGAGGTGGCAGTGTCCGGTGCCCTTGTGCCAGGGGCACAGGAGCTTTAAGCAGGGTGCAGGCAGCTGGGAGCATGACCCAGCTGCCAGGCAGCACAGCACAGGGCTCCTGGTGTGAGTGCAAGTGGGTCCCATCTGCCGACGGCATCTGGTGATCCAGGGATCCCCCAAGATCCCTACAAAGTGCACGCAGAGCAGCCCTTGTGCTGCCCAGCCCACCAGGGCGAGGCTGGCAGAGCAGCCAGCGATGGGGCTTGGCCCCCTAAGGCATTCCCTCCCCTCCAGCCCCCTTATGTGAGCACTGACCCCTTTACCTGGCATCCCAGTTCTCCCAGTTCCCACCCAGGCTGCAGTTTCCACCCCAATGGAATCTGCAGGGATAGGAGAGGGGGCAGGGGACTGAGGTTGGGGGCTGCGGGGGCTCATGGTGCTGTTGTACCAGTCCTGAAAGCCTCCGGGAGAGGCAGAGCTGGGGAAGAGAGCAGAGGGTCAGGCCTGGCATCCCTGGGAGAGGAGAGGGGGGGTGCCCTCCCTGCCTCTCCCACAGACGGCATCACTGGTGCCGCGGAGCGGGGCGCTGGGTGCTGCGGGGCACCTGCCACATCGATCCTGGGGGGCTTTGTTAGGGCCAGCGGGGATGCGTCACCTCCTGCCACCCCATTGCTGGGGGCCAGCACCACTCACCTCATCCCACCCCGAGTCCCGCAGCCCCATTCGACCCCATGCCGGGTCCCCCTCCCACCCTCAGCACCCCCTGTCCCCCAGCTGGCTTTGGACCCAGCGCCAGCCCCTGGCCCCATCCGGCTCCACAGCGGCAGGGAGCAGGATCAGGCCCCCATGGGGCTGGGGCTGGCAGGGGCTGAGCGGCTGCAGGCAGAGGAACCCAGCTGCCCCCCAACCCCATCCCAGCCAGCCCCCCCGGCACCCCCCGCCTGGCTCCGCTGAAGTGCACTTCCCGCAATCCCGTGCTTTTCACTTGTGCCGAAGCCGTTTGAAGTTTTTCCCCCCTCCCTGACCCTCCCCGTTGTTTGTAAAACACCTGAACCGAGCAAATAAACTGTGTGACCAACCAGCCTGGCGCCTCTGCCCTCTGCATGGGGACCGGGGACGGCACCCCAGCACCTGGCACCGCGCTTGGCAACCTCCAGCGTGGGAAGGGGCCAGGATGGGGATGCTGGGGACACTGGGGATGTTCCAGGTGGGGATGATGAGGATGGGGACTCTAAAGATGATGGGGATGCTGGGGGTGAAGATGTCTGGGATAGATGGGGATGCTGGGGATGAGGATTAAGGAGATGGGGATGACGGAGATGATGGAGATGGTGAGACTGGGGATGCTAGGGATAGATGGAGAAGCTGGGGTTGAAGATGAAGGGGGTGATGAGGTGGGGACTCTAAAGATGGTGGGGATGCTGGAGATGTTGGGGATGGGGATGTTTGGGATGCTGGGGATGAAGATGTCTGGGATAGATGGGGATGCTGGGAATGAGGATTAAGGGGATGCAGATGATGGAGATGATGGGAATAGGGATGCCAGGGATAGATGGAGAAGCTGGGGTTGAAGATGATGAGGATGGGGACTCTAAAGATGATGGGGATGCTGGAGATGTTGGGGATGAAGATTTTGGAGGTGCTGGGGATGAAGATGTCTAGGGTAGATGGGGATGCTGGGAATGAGGATTAAGAGGATGGGGATGATGGAGATGATGGAGATGATGGAGATGCTGAGATGAGGATCTGGATGACAGGGATAGGTGGAGATGCTGGAGATGAGAATGATGGGGATGCTGGGGAAGGGCCCTTCTGCCCCTTCACTCCTCTCATCCCTGCCCAGCAGCTTCCCACAGCCTCTCCCCTCTGGCTGTTTCATGAGTGTAAGAGCCATGTGTGGAGGCATTCATGCTGTCACTGCTGTTGACAGCCCTTCCTCTGCTCAGCAGCTTCTCTGTGCTATGCTGGCTGCTCAGTGCTCCGGTCTCAGCTCCATCACCTGCCAGCCAGGCAGGGGCACAGCGCTTTCAATCTCTACATATCCCCAGCCCCGATGTTGCCCCAGAGGCTCCCATCTCTGTGCCCACGGCAGCACCAGGCAAGGGAGATGGCCAGGTGTTCCACGCTGTGGCAGGGTCTCTGCTTCTCAGGGCACAGGGAAGGGCATCGCGGCTGGGATGCCATCCCAGCACCACCACGTTGCCAGCCCTGGCACTGGAGTGATGGCCACGAGGAGCAGGGAGGAAGAGGCAGGTGGAAATCAGGACTCTGGGATGAAAGGGATGCAAGCATGATGCTGGAGGATGCGTCCAGGTGAAGGGGATGTGGCAGCTCAGTTTCCTGCTTGTCCCAAGGAGTAGGGCTGGGATCAGGCCCCCCCCCAGGTCCTCCTGCTGTGTGTGACCACAGGTCTCTGCTCATCCCCAGATCCCACTTCTGCCTGGGGTCAGAATGCCAGGGCTGGTTCCTGGTGCCAGCACAGGGAGCCAAGCACACACCCTGCGGCGGGCGTGGTGGCTCCCTGGCTCCCTGGCCATCGCCTGTGGACTTTGTCTTTACACCGCGGTAAAACAGGCTCCGCTCTCCTGCCCGGAAACACAGAGCCGCTTGGCAGCCGCACCAAACCACCAGTGCTGGAGCTGCAACCAGAGAGTGGGGCACCCAGGGGCGAGGCGCGGGGTAAGTGGGACCTCCTGGGCACCCAAGAGCCGGGGTGAATGGCCCAAATCACCTTGCTTGGGCCATCGTAGGCAGCAGTGGGACTGGGAGGGGCTTGCTGGCAGGAGAGGGCACCGGTGGGGAGCAAAGGTGTGATGGTGAGGCAAAGAGGATGAGGACAGGGACCTCCTGCCCCTGACACAGGCACAGAGAAGGGCTGAGCATCCTGGCAGAGTATCACTCTGTGCAGGACAGTGGCTCTGGGTGCATCTGCCAGCGACGCTGCCCACTCTGCTGGGTTTGGCAGCCATGGCAAAGGAAAATGAGGGCATAGTGGCCACTGTGTGGCTGTCCTGTCCTCAGCCTGGTGGATACAGGGTGCCCGAGGGTTCCTGACCAGGTGTAGGGTCTTGTCCCTGCTGGGAAGGGGGCTGATTTTGTGCCCCAAGGGAGAAGGGAGCTGCCCTGCTGGCAGAGGCTGGTGGTGAGCAGGGATAGAGGTGGCAGCACCAAATGAGCACCCACGGCCATGCTGCTGGTGCCAGCAGAACCAGGGCTGCCATGGCAGCGAGGACACCCGCCCCAGCCCTGCGTGCGCAAACACCGGATTATCAGGCAGCTGGGCCAGGAGAGGCCCCGTGGTGTAAACAGGAGAGTGCAGGCTCCTGGCATGGTAGCTCCCGGTGCAGCTGCCGTGGTGTTTGCTCAAGCCCACGGGCTTCTTTGCGCACTTCCCAGCAAGTACCGCCATGGCCCCTAAATCCAGGGGACCACGGGCATGCTCAGGGCACGAACTTGAGGGGCTGTGAAGACGCTGGGGGCTGACTGACTGGGCAACCAGGCAATGCCTGTCCCTGCAGAGCTGCTTGAGCTCTTCCCAGGGCTGGAGAGCTCATGTTGGTGCTTCTCCATGGGAAGAACCGAGCCACCCAGCAGAGGTCAGCCTGCCTTGTGGCATGGGGTTGGGAAAGAGCTGGACATCTTGGACCTCTTTGGAGTCTCAGGACTCCTTGGGTTCTCTTTGGAGTCTCAGGACTCCTCGATGCCCAAGTTGTGCCTGCGGAGAGGCAAAGCACACCCGCAGGAAGGCGTGGGGGTGCAGTGCTGTACCCCTGCACTGGTGCATCGATGCATTGGCACATTGGGGCGTTAGCACATCATCCCACTGACGCATCGGCACATTGGCAGCTGGTGTGTGCCACAGGGCAACCCTCCAGCCGCGGACACCAGCAGGGGTGACGATGGCGCGGGGAGGACTGGGAACTGGTCATTGAATAGCAGCCAGCGCTGAGCCCAGCACAGTTCTTGGAATTCCCCATAGGCTGAGCTTATCAGGGCTCCACAGCCTTTCCAGCCCCGTGTCCCCTGCACCCACCATCGCCTGCCTCAGCCACTCCCTGCGGGACGCGGCTCAGACAGGTGCTACGCACAGCCTCCCCAGGGCATGGGGACCCCCACTCTGACAGCTCCCCAAACTGTAAGTGCAGTGCGGTTGGGGTGGGGGTAAGGGCAGCACTGGGGTGTTCTGGGTGCCCGTTTCGTCAGGGCTTGGAGGGACTGGTTCCTGCACAGGGTTTGGCTGCAGTGAGGGTGCGTGTGCTCACACCGACTTTATCTGCCGCCGGCACTCTTGCTCATGGCTTGAACATCAGCAGGTCTGGGTGCACCCCACAGGGTGGAGGGGGCACCCTGCAGCCCACTGCATGATCCCCGGGGCGGGGGGACCCTGATAAAGCCCCAGATGTCTGTTTATGGTGAGGGCCAGGCCAGGCTGGCTGGTGCTGCTCTGCTCGCTCTGCCCAGCGTCTCCCCTTGGTGCCTGGGTAGGATCCAGGCAGCCCATCCAGGGTGAGAACAAGGCCAGGACCCCCCGTGTCCCCCCGTTCCTGCAGCTCCAAGCAGACAGGGCTGAGCTGAAAGAGCCGGATTGTTTTGGTGCCGCTCTGGGAGGGGCTGTGCCGGGAGCCCAGATAACAGCCCTGCTGGTGTCCCTGTCCCTGCTCCCCTCCTGTGCTGGCTGCCAGCACTCCCTGGTGTAGAGTCCCCTCCCAGCAGGGACCTCCAACCCTTCCAGACGTAATGACAGGTGTGAACAGACAGTTTTCATGATCCAGGTCATCAGGGCTATAAAAGAGAAATAGTGAATTACAGGGAGGAACATGAGGAGGTTATGGGAGTTCAGCCGGGTACAACACATCATGAACAGCAGTTCCTGAAGATCCTATCCCTAGTCCTTCTCCAAGAAGTGAGGTTGAACCATCCAAGCTGGGCACAGGCACAACGGTGTTGGGGCATCACCTTGAGATGCTTCAGCTGCTCTGATGAGATCCAGGTGCTCCTGCTCCAGGAAAGGCTTAAATTGGCCCCTCAACCATAGCACCAGCTCTTTTCCTTGGGAGAAAGGTGAGCAGAGGGAGCTCTGTGGCCAGTGCTGCTGCAAGGAAGGAGGCACGTCCAGGGCACAGGGCATCCATACTGGGGGTGATGCAGGGACCAGCAGCTGCCTGCACCCATTCGAGGGAATCTCAGCCTCAGCTGCGCTCACTGGTGCCACGGCTCCTGGGGTCTAGGCTGCTCCTTTACCACATCCTTGCTCCCTGCTTCCCTGTGTTCTCCCAGGAAGCTGAGAGCACCTGGAGAGCGGTGCCTGATGCTGATGCTCATGCTCAGCCAGGAGCAGTGATAGCACGGTACACCTGGGCAAACAGAAGGAGAGGATGTGCTGCTTGCCCGTGGGCACACCCGGCTCGCCCAGGATGTACGTGAGTCTCGCTGGCACAGGGGCCAGGCTGGAGATGGCATTTACAATGCCTCTGCCTCCCAAGGGTGCCTGTGCCACTCCTCCCAACCCAGCACCCACTGTCCCATCCAGCTCCAGCTTTGTTAGTGCAGGAGGATCCACAACAAGGTCAGGGCAGTTTAACCCCACGCTGATTGACACAGGGGTTGAAGTCCCTCCTTTTTATGAGCCATGGAATCATTTTATGATCCCTGCCGTTTCAATAGCCTCCTTCACACAAATGTACAAGGAGAAATTCCAGGCAGAGGTGGACTTGGCGCCACTGATGCCCCTCCCTGCCATGAGCGGATGCTTCCAGAGCTGCCCATGGCTAGTGAGATGTTTAAGACCAGGTTCAATGGGGCTTTGAGGGCCCTGATCCAGTGGGAGGTGTCCCTGCCCATGGCAGGGGGTGAAACTGGATGGGCTTTGAGGTCCCTTCCAACTCAAATCATTCTGTGATTGCTCCCTGCCTGGTGGATGTGGTGAGTTGAGAGGGTGGCTGTGCTGGAGCCAGCAGGAGATGCCCAGGGCAGTGGGGAGCTGCACAGTCCCAACCTCTGCTTCTTCTGCTGTTCTTAACACCCTCTGTCCCCTCCTGCTTGCAGGGCCAGCCAAGTCCTTACCATCATCCTCCGGTGAGCCAGGAGCCCAAGGGTGACCTTGAAGCTCAGCAGTGTCCCTGGTCCAGGACAAGGTTGGCTGAGGATTGAATGCTGACTCTTCCCAGGAGATGGACAGAGTCACCAGACACCTGGTCTTCCAGGTCCCACAAACCTCGCACAAACACAACTTTAATGATGCTGACTCATTCGGAGAGCAGAGGGCCAACAGTGACGATGATGTGTTTGGCTCCATTCAACACAGCAGCCAGAAGGTGGAAAATGGCTGGAAAATGAGGTCAAAGTCACCCTCACATTTCCTGGATGGTGGAAAAGATGTCTGGACACCGTCCCCAGATAGAGAGTCCAAGCTGGAGGTGGTGAGGTCAGGAAACTTGTATGACGTCAGGGTTTACAAAGGCGAGAGGAAGCCCTCGAAGCTTTACGATGAGGACGAGGAGGAACAGTACAGGGCCCCTCCACCGAACATCTCACCTGAGAAAGCCAGGGAGCTCGCGGACGAGAGGAGGGAAGTCATCCAGAGCCAGGTGATGAAGAAGAGCTCCACCATAGCTGAGAGGTGGAGCTCCCTGGATGAGCTGAGCTCTCTAAACGCTGGCAGCCAGGGTGAAGGCAAGGATTCGGGTAGCTTCACCACCAGCTTTGCTGTTTCCTTTGACAAACCTTCCTCAAGGAGGGCAGCAACACCTGTTGACCCTGAAAATATTGACACAGAGCAGATCAACTTCTCTGCTGCTCGACAGCAGTTCCTGATGCTGGAAAAGACCAACCCAGGCTCTTTCTTCAGCCCAGGGCAACAGGCCACATCTCCAAAGCCAGAGTCAATAACAAGAGTCTCTAGACAGGAGTGGCGCAGCCCTGAGATGGCCACAAAGCCTGTGAGAGTTTATGGTGGTGCTGGTGCATCTGGACAGGGCAGGATGGACAAGAACGTTTACCAGGATTATAGTGTGTCCCACAAGACACCTGTGAAGGAGGAGGTTTATGTGCCCAGAAGGGCTGATACGGACAGATCATATACCACCAGGAAAATGTCCAGCTTGACCAAAGCGTCTTCCAGAGAGGACTTGGACTCTGGTTTGGGTGAGATGTATAATGAAGGCAATGCAGGCTACACTAGTGATGGAAGTGCATCCAGTGAGACCTTCAATGGCCTTGTGGATCTGAGGATGAGCAGCAATAGCCTGGACAAGGAGACAAAGATCAGCAACGAGACGCCCATTGAGCGGGAGATCCGCATGGCGATGGAGAGGGAGGAGAGCCTCTGGAAGGAGAGGGGCATCCAGCGGCTAACCTCCAGCAACGAGCTGGTGGAGATCCAGACCAAGCCTTTCCTCTCCATGCAAGCCTCTCCCGGCCCCGGCAGGAAAGGGAAAGACAAAGGCCGTGCTTCCCTTTACGTCCAGAGGGAAATCGAGCAGGAAACCAAGCGTGAGGAAGATCTGAAGAGGCAAGGGAGGCTGCTGGGGACATATGACAGGGGAACGCAGCAGGAGCTGGATGAGCGCAGGAGGGTGTTTGAGCAGGAGGAGCCCCCTCCGCAGAAGCCCATCCTGACGAGGAAGGCAGATGAGAGAAGGAGCTTGGTCAATGAGTTTGCGGTGGAGCAGCCCACGAGCTACAGCCCCCATCCTGTAGAAGACACCAGGGAAGGAAGAAACCTTCCCAGATATTCAGTGAGCATCACACACTTCCAGGTGTCTCACCCACGCTTTGCCACCAGTGAGAAGAGCCAGGACCAGCCCCTGGTGTCCCAGCACGTTTCTGCTAGTGCCAGCAAATGGAGGAGTGAAGATTTCCAGGGAGGAAGGCTTCCCAGCTCCACCCTAAGCCCCACTGACACGGCTGTCCTGCCCAGAGAGTACTTCTCTCTCCCCTTCTGGAAGCCCAAGGTCTCCTTCGTGGACGACATGGGGACACAGAATCCACTAAGGAGGGAGGATGGCCGAGAGGAGCAGTACAAGCTGAGGACCTGGAAGCCCCAGACGTCGTTGCTGATTGAGGAGGAGATCCGGAGTGACCTGCAAAGGGAAGAGGAGCTGCAGGAGCAGCGGCGGCAGCGGCAGCTGATAGACGGCTACTCTGTGGTCAGCAGTGACGGCGTTCCCCAGGAGAGCTCCCGCTCACGGCACAGCTCCGGTAAGGGGAGGAGAGGAGCAGGGCAACTGTGGGCATCGTTCCTGCCCTCCCGTTCCATTCGTTGTGGCTCTGAGTCTCAGCAGGAGCCATCAGAGGGGGCAGGAATGGCACCATGGGGTGTCCATCCAAAGGGACCTCCTTGAGGAGGCCAGCAGGTACCTCTTCCAGGCATGGAAAGACCTTACAGATGATGTCAACAGTCTGCATGAGATGCCTCCCATGGCCAGCAGCGAGAGGTGCCCTGGGCTCTCTGTAAGAGCAAGAGTGGCCACAGCAAAGGCCAATGGGGACAGTCACAGGTGGAAAACATTGAGTCCCAGCCTGGAAGAGTCTAGCTGCAAGTTCCTCCCTGCAATTATTTGCTGAGTTGCCTTGTAAGAACTCCCATGGGTTGGTAGCAAGTTGTCCCAGGAGAAATAAGTCTCCTTGGCTGGGATTGTGTGGTCAGCCAGAAGGGCTTGAAGTGTAGTCCCTGGAGCCAGCTGGACCAGCCAAGCCTGCCCAGGGCAGAGCAGCTGTAGGGAACTGATGATGATGAGGGATGGGCTCTGTGAGAGCAGCACAGCTTTTGATTCCAGAACTGCTCAAGTTTTGGTGACTGTGAGTAATGTTACTGCAGAAAACAGTGCTGGAGGTGCCCAGCAGTGCCCAGCTCATGCATTTCCCTCCCCTTACAACCCCTGGCTGGCACGCAGACACAGGGTCCCAGCCATGACCAAACCCACTGGACCTGCCAAGGAGGCCAGTGTGGGGCAGGAGCTCTCTTTCATCTGGAGCCCCAGCCCCAGGAGTGGTCCTGGTGCCCCTCACCCCTGTGATGACTCTTTCTCTTGAAGCTGCCTCAGGTGTCAGCGGCAGCTACTCGGTGTCTGGGTCTCCCATCTCCACTCCAACCCCACACCAGGCAGGGGTCCTGGGGCTGATCTCGTCCTTCACCCCACTGAGACTGGCCGGTCCCTCCCAGGGCAGCACAGAGACCCTCACCTCTGACTCGGCTCGTTCCAGCCCCTTCGAGGAGCGGAGGAAGAGGGTGAAGGAAGAAGGCAAGGTGAATGCACCCACGCTGCCCACACTGGGCAGGATGCAATTGAGGGGTTGGTGGCTCTGGGGGTGTAGGATGCTGTGCCCAGCTCCCACCTGGAGCTGGAGGAGCAGCTCAGCTCAGTGGGAGATCTGGAGGTGGTGGCGTTGGTGAAGGGCTGGGCTGAGTCCCCAGGTCAGTGTCAGTGCTGGGAGGGTTGCAGGGGAGCAGCAGGTCCTACCCTGAGCTGTCTTCCCCACTCCAGGAAGGGCTTGAGGGCACAACCGCATGCACTGTCCCACCTCACCTCTACCCTATCCAGCAACCTGACCCCCACCATGGGCCGTATTTAGCTCCCTCTGGGTATTTCCCTGCAAAGTTGCTGTTAACCGAACCTTATTTCTCCCCTTTTCACAGTACGCCGGCATTGAACCTGTTGACAAGATCAACACAGAGGTAAAGTTCTTCGCACGCTCGAGGTCTCTGCTGGAACTGCTCTGACTCCTCATGTCCTGGTCCCAGGTCCTGGAGTTGGATGGGATGGGCAGGGTCTTGGCTCCAGCAGAGCCAGGGGCACCGTTTGGGTGGGCACTGCCTTGGGAGGGATGTGGTGTGACCCCTGTCCATCCGAGGGTTGGAGAACCTCCCGTACAAGGCCAGGCCGAGAGAGTAGGGACTGTTCAGCCTGGAGAAGAGGAGGCTCCAGGGAGATCTTAGACCAGCTTCCAGCATTGAAAGGGGCTCCAGAAAAGCTGGAGAGGGGCTCTTGATCAGGGATTGCAGGGATAGGATGATGGGGAAGTGTTTTGAGCTGGAAGAGGAGAGATTGGGATGAGATTTTAGGAAGAAATGTTTTGCTGTGAGGGTGGGGAGGCCCTGGCCCAGGTTGCCCAGAGCAGGGGTGGCTGCCCCATCCCTGGAGGGGTTCAGGGACAGGTTGGATGGGGCTTGGAGCCCCTGATCCAGTGGGAGGTGTCCCTGCCTGTGGCATGTGGGTTGGAACTGGATGAACTTTAAGGCCCTTTCCAACCCAATTCTATGATTTATAAAAATATCTTCTTTACAAAACTCACGGTGCCTTGGGGTCTCTGTAGGTTGTGGAGAGCACCCGGGTGATTCGGCACAAGAGCCTCATGGCCCAGCGCTGGGAGGCAGGACAATACGTCCGGGATGACGACTGAGGGGGCCCTCGCGACCACCACCACCGTGCACTCACCCAGCTTGGGATTAACCGATCGAGATTCCTGATCCGTTCAGCTCCTGGTTATGAGCAGAATCAGGGATCTGGACACTGCAAATCGCATCCTTTTTTTAATGTAACAGATGATCCTTCTGATGCCTTTGATGGGCTCATCGCTCCCCGACTTTTGAGGAGCAGGAATACTCTATTTCTTAAAAGAGGAAAAATTAGATCACTTTCTTTTAATCACTTCTGCTAGGCGACAGCTGGATGAAATCATACGGTAATTTAACAGCTTTGTTGTTGGGAGCCTGATCTCTGGCTAACAAAAAAAAGCAGTGGTTTTAGGTTTTTAAGTCCCATATTGTCGGGCATCACCTAGGAGGATGTCCAAGTGGATGCTCGCCTTTGGATTGAGGTCGGCACCACACTGGGAAATCAATGTTTCTGCTTAACTCCTGCCTTCTGCCGAGATGGGGCGATAGAATAGATAGAAATGCTGTTTATTGTGCTAATTTATTAAAGACTCGCTGCTCTCCATCGTCGTTCCTGGCCGGATTTGTTCGTCTGCTCTGCTGGTTTTGGCATTTCCAAGGGTTCCTGGCTATTGAGTGGGGATGGGGATGGGATTGGAGGCTTGTGCTGGGAGCAGCCCCCGGGAGAAGCGGCTCCAAGGGGGGGAAAGTCGGGATAATGGCAGCGGGAAGAGGGGGAAGGATGGGAGAGGCGGGAGCCGCCATGCAGACCCGCCAGGGGCCGCCAGGGGGCAGCGCCACTCCCGGAGCCCAACGGGGGAGAAAGGGAGAAGATGGCGGGGGGGGGAAAGGAGGGAGATTAGGGAGGAAAGATGAAGGGGGGAAAGGAGGGAGGTGAGGGGGAAAAGATGAAGGGGAAAAGGAGGGAGATGAGGAGGGAAAAGGGGGAGATGAGAGGAAATGGAGGGAGGTGAGGAGGGGAAGGGGGAGATGGCGGGAAAAAGGAGGGAGATGGGGAAGGAGGGAAAGGAGGGGAAAAGGAGGGAAGGGGAAGGCAGGAAATGGCGGAAAGGAGGGAGATGAGGGGGAAAAGGAGGGAGATGAGGGGGAAAGGGGGAAGATGAGGGGGAAAGGAGGGAGATGGGGAAATGGGGGAAGATGAGGGTGGAAAGGAGGGAGATGGGGGAAAGGAGGGCGATGAGGGGGAAAGGAGGAAGATGAGGGGGGAAAGGAGGGAGATGGGGAAATGGGGGAAGATGAGGGTGGAAAGGAGGGAGATGAGGAAAGGAGGGCGATGAGGGGAAAGGAGGAAGATGAGGAGGAAGGGAGAGATGAGGGAGGAAAGGAGGGAGGTGAGGGGGAAAGGGACATGGAGGAAAGGAGGGAGATGAGGGGGAAGGGAGAGAGATGAGGGGGAAATGGGGGAAGATGGGGGAAAGGAGGGAGGTGGGGGAAAGGGAGATGAGGGGAAAGGGAGAGAGATGAGGGAGGAAAGGAGGGAGGTGAGGGGGAAAGAGGGAGATGGAGGAAAGGAGGGAGGTGAGGGGGGAAAGGGTGAGATGGGGGAAAAGAAGGGAGATGAAGGGGGAAAGGATGAGATGAGAGGGGGAAAAGAGGGAGATGAGGGAGGAAAGGGAGGTGAGGGGGAAAGAGGGAGATGGAGGAAAGGAGGGAGATGGGGAAGGGGGGAGATGGGGAAAGGATGAGATGGGGGAAAAGAAGCGAGATGAAGGGGGAAAGGATGAGATGAGAGGGGGAAAAGAGGGAGATGAGGGGGGAAGGAAGGGAGATGGAGGGGGGAAGAGGGAGGTGAGAGGGGAAAGAAGGGAGATGGAGGGGGAGCTCACTGGTTGCGAAGGCTGCCTGGACACTGGCCCAGCTGGCAGCTCTGCTAGCCCTGAGAGTGGCCCACTGGTGAGCCAAGAGCTCTCGGTCCCACTTCTCAAAGGAACAGGCATTCCTAGAAATCCTGTTCCACCAAATGTATACACAAATGCATTTAATTAACAAATAAAGCTTCACAAGTATTTCCATCCTGACTCCAGCCGTAAACATTCTGTCCTAAGATTGCTTACAGAGCAGTTGTTGTAGGAGGTTAACGAGGCATCTTCCAGCTGATACACTGCATTGGTCTTATGTGGTCATTAATTGGACAGGGTTACCATGCAATAGAGATGGAGACTGAGATGTGTTTTCCTCTAGTCCTTTTATCAATGTGGAAGAGCCTCGGAGTCCACCAGCTGGCGATCTTTGGAAAGCCCTTGTTTGCTGCAGACGCTGCCCCTTGGCAACAGCCTCTTGTGGGCACTTTCCTAAGGACTGGAAAGGAAGTTTGCAGTTGGAGTTCTGACACCTGCCCTGTGAGAGTTCTTCAGAGTTCCTGCAAATGCAGCCCTGCTCTTACAAAGAACTGTAGGATGGGTTGTGTTGGAAGGGACCTCAAAGCCCATCCAGTTCCTTGTCTATGGCTGTGAAGCCCAAGCAAATGGATTGGATATCCTTCCATCAACTTGCAGCTACTCCAGAGTGTATTTTATGGCCAAACTCTGCTCTGTTAAAACTAAGATGAGAGCTGGCCGGTACATAGATCTTGTGATCTGCCTCAGGACTAAGAAGCACTCGCTTTGCATGTTCAAAGTGATGTACGATGTAGTTTGCATTATGCAAAATATATTTCAAAGCATTTTTCTTTATGAAAATCTCTTCAGGCAGGAGAACTCTCACTGTGAAATAAAAACATTAACTAAAAGTTAGGGGCCAATAGTGAGGGAGAAGAAAAAGATGAGTAAAAGTATATTTATGACTATTTAAAAGGATGGCCAGGATCCCAGTTGGGTTCTTTCTCAGGTTGCTATGGCAATACTACATCCACCTAGTTTGATGTAGCGTGAGAAATTAATTCTTTGGATTACTGGAAAGCTCCATCTGCTCGCCTGTGTCTTTTCCAGGGCTGATGAGAATCACAGATCCCTGGAATGGTTTGGGTTGGAAGGAACCTTAAAGCCCATCCAGTTCAAACCCTCTGCCATGGGCAGGGACACCTCCCACTGGATCAGGGGCTCCAAGCGCCATCCGACCTGGCCTTGAACACCTCCAGGGATGGGGCAGCCACCACTGCTCTGAGCAACCTGGTCCAGGGCCTGGGGGCTCCTGCTCAGTTAGACGGAGCCTAGGTGTTTGCCCGCCGGGTGGCAAAGAGACACGCTTACCCTTTGAATTTTATTTTTTTTCAATTCCACCTTGGTGTTCACAGCTCAGTTCTAGTAGAGAAGATGTAAAATGGAGGAGACAGCCTTGTGCTCCGTGTTAATGTGAAATATCACCTGCAGGCACTCAGATCATTACAGATGGAAATTTCACGGCTCTACTACAATATCTTTAAAAGTCTGGACATTTGCATTTTGTTTGAGGTGTTTAATCATGGGATTAACTAATACAGATGTACCTGGCATTAAAGCTCTTGTGTATTGCACACATCCATCCTAAAATATGTCCATCCATCCTAAATATTGTCACAAGATTGTGACCCCGGCTCAGCTAAGGGGCTGACTGGGGCTGGACTACAGGGCTCTGTATGCAAATCTGAGCCCTGTGATGCCAGCAAGCATGTACCCACGGACAATTCTGTACTCGCTTATGGAAAACAGCAATGGAAAACGTCAGGAATTGGCTTCTCAGCCTCCCACCTCCTGCTTGTCTCGTCAGTGGCAGCACTGCTTGCATCAAAGGGAAATTGAGAGATGAAGGAAACCCTAAAATGCACCCTGCACCCGTGAATCATAGAATCATAGAATAACCAGGTTGGAAAGGACCCACTGGATCGGTGAGTCCAACCATTCCCATCAATCACTAAACCATGTGCCTCAGCACTTCGTCTACCCGTCCCTTAAACACCCCCAGGGAAGGGGACACAACCCCCTCCCTGGGCAGCCTCTGCCAGTGCCCAATGACCCTTCCTGTGAAAAATTTTTTTCCTAAAGTCCAGCCTAACTTGTTTTTAAAACCTCTGCTATCTATAATGCTACAGCCTGTAAAATTCCTCCCCAAAAGGCTGAGCTGCTCAGCTGAATGAAAAGGAGCCTCTATGGCAATGGTGCAGTGCTTAGAGTTAGTGTGGGAAAAGGTACCAGGAACGGAAGCTCCACACGGTCACGAGGCCACAAAAGTACTGACTTGTCAGATGAACTCTTGATTTCTATCACTGGCATTTCTACATGGAATGCTTTTATCTTTCCTTATCTCCAAGCACATGTCTTCCTTTTCCTGATCTCTTTGAAGAAAGGCCCTTTTTCTCTTAGTATTTAGTTCCAATTAAAGGCACTGGCACTCAGCTGAGGACACTTCTCCAGCCCCTCCTGCTCTCCCATTTACACCAGCTGCAAGCACCTCCAGAGAAGTGGTCGAGTGGATGAATCTGAGTTCACAGTTACAACTGAGCAGAGGAACGTGCAACACGTAGTGTTGGAACAGGCCCAGAGGAGGCCACAGAGATGATTCGAGGGCTGGAGAACCTCCTATATGAGGACAAGCTGAGAGAGTTCGGGTCATTCAGCCTGGAGAAGAGAAGGCTCCAGGGAGACCTTAGAGCAGCTTCCAGGACTGAAAGGGGCTCCAGGAAAGCTGGGGAGGGGCTCTTGATCAGGGGGTGCAGGGATGGGATGAAGGGGAATGGCTTTAAATTGGAAGGGGGGAGGTTAAGATTAGACATTAGGAAGAAATTCTTCACAATGAGGGTGGGGAGGCCCTGGCCTTGCCCAGAGCACTGGTGGCTGCCCCATTCCTGGAGAAGTTCAAGGCCAAGCTGGATGGGGCTTGGAGCAACTGGAACCACTGGGAGGTGTCCCTGCCCATGGCAGGAGGTGGAACTGGATGGGCTTTACAGTCCCTTCCAGCCCAAACCACCCCATGATTCTATGATTCAACCCCAAACGCTGAGGTGTCACACTCCTCTCTCAAATTAACACAAATTCACCTTGGTCACTGCACCATTTTTATCTGCTTCCAACAAAACCAGGATCCCTGTGGAATAGAGGCCTGGGAATGGGGGTTGAGTTTTGTTTTCAGACCTTGTGTCTGGGTCAGCATCTGCCTGGCTGTGAGCAGTGCAGCACTTCAATTCTCTTTCCAGGAGAGGCTCCCATCTGATAATGGACACTGTGGATGCAGAACCCACACCTTTGTGCAGAAAAACAGGACATTCCAAAGCTGTACCGTAAATGTTTTCTTGATTTTTGTAACCCACAGGGAATACAGTGCACCAGCATAACCTATCGTGAAGTGAATCCATGCTCGTTCAAAGAAAAAAAGGTAAAACAAAACCTGCAGGATTTCACTTTTTCATGGGTCTGATCAGCACAGGGACCTTTTGAGACATCAGCAAAACTTGTGCTTATTTTACGTCTGTATTCAAGAAAACGTGGCCAAGTAATTTTAGGGCAGCCTCCAGCATTTCAGCAAACCTCTGAAAACCCCAGGCTGGCTCAAAGCACGGCAATGCTCATTCCCTTTTAAGACCTTTCCATGTCTGGTTTCAGCCCTTGGGGGCTGGAGAAAACATACTCAGCAATTTCTGAAAGTGATTCTCCGGTGAGGTCTGTGAACACAGAATCACCTGAGAACGTAACCACCTCAACCCGACTGGTTTTATGTGACACACAAGCAGGATAAGCCTTGTAGAGATGGACTTGGGGCTGCTCATTGATGAGAAGCTCAACATGAGCCAGCAATGTGCGCTCGCATCCCAGAAACCAACCATGTCCTGGGCTGCACCCAGAGCAGTGGGGCCAGCAGGGAGGGAGGGGATCCTGCCCCTCTGCTCCGCTCAGTGAGACCCACCTGGAGCCTTGTGACCAATTCTGGAGTCCTGAGCACAGGGAGGACACGGAGCTGTTGGAGCAAGGCCAGAGGAGGCCACGGAGATGACCTGAGGACTGGAGAACCTCCTGTACGAGGCCAGGCTGAGGGAGTTGGGATTGTTCAGCCTGGAGGAGAGAAAGTTTCAAGGAGACCTTAGAGCAGCTTCCAGTACTAAAAGGGGCTCCAGGAAAGCTGGGGAGGGACTGTTGATCAGGGAGTGCAGGGATAGGATGAGGGGGAATAGTTTTGAGTTGAAAGAGCAGGGATTGATGAGATTTAGAAAGAAAAGGTTTTCTGTGAGGGTGGGGAGGCCCTGGCCCAGGTTGCCCAGAGCAGCAGTGGCTGCCCCATCCCTGGAGGGGTTCAAAGCCAGGTTGGATGGGGCTTGGAGCCCCTGATCCAGTGGGAGGTGTCCCTGCCCATGGCAGGGGTGGAACTGGATGGGCTTTGAGATCCCTTCCAACTCAAACCATTCTATGATTCTATAATTAAATACAGAAACTGCTTGTATAAGCACCAAAAGGCCTGTAAGCGCTTTTCTGCTGTCCCCTCACTTTCTCATAGTCCTGGCTGTGTTTCTCTTAAGTCTTATAACCTCTGTTTCACAGATTAGAAACCTGAGGCACACACAAAGCCAGTAAACAAGAGGGCTTTGGCTTTTCAGCTCCAGATAAGACAGCGCAGGAAATGGGAACAATCCCGGCAGGAAAACAACAGGATACAGAGCAGCAGTTCTTCAACTTGACTCCCACCCTGTTCCCTGGGCACGGATTGTGCGCTCCCACTCGCTTGAGAATCACTCACTGGAGGTGGAGGGACACAGGACAGTGTAAAATACTGTTACAGGAGTCAGGGAGCTGCCAGAAGGGGAGGGAAGGACATAGATGGGAAATGCAGTGTCTGGGGCTGGAATTTATACACATCTGGTTGCAAGACAGGAGTTGAGAGAGGAGCAGGAGTAGCTCAAAGCTGCCAAAACCCATTAAGCTTGTCCCACCACTTCTTAGCAAGGGCCTTTTGGGGTGGATTAATCATTTCCCAGCACATTGTTTTTCCTGTTCTCTGCAATGTTTGTTTCCCTTCTCCCCCCTGTCCTGTACAAGAGCCTTCTCAGCACCTCTTCAGCTCTTTTCCTGCTTCACTGCGTCCTCCCAGCAGCACCTCCTGCCCTGCGTTGCAGAAATACAATCCTCACGAAGCAGCTTGTGCTTGTAACATTCCTCCATTTTAAGAAATGCTCCAAGAAAAGAACATCCAGCGCGGCTGGCGGAGGGCAGGCTCTCCTTGCACGCACCCGCTCAGAGCCAGAGGAGACAGACCGACGTTAAATATTAGCCGACAGCACCACATTCCTTAAACAAGAGCGTTTTTGTTCAAAGAATTGGACACAATTTGTTTCGGGAGCCCGAATTCTCTCTTCTCTTGAGGGTCTGCATTACAGAGCCACTATCCTTGTACTGTAACTGCGAGCTCTAAATCAGGCTTCTTAAAAGAGCTAATAAAAGCCGCAGCCAGCTGGCAGAGGATCGCCTGGTCCAACAAGCAGTAATCAAACACTAAAAACAGCTGTGGTAAAGGAAAAAATTAATTTAAACCCATGAATTTCTATAAATAGGTCCTCAGAGTTGATTTCCCTGGGGAAAAAAGAGCGAAAGCTGAAACCAGGGAAGGGCAAATCTGTTAGATGGGCAGCAAGTGTTACCACGTCGATGATAATTGTGTTAGTTGCCCTATTAATGCTGCGTTTGTGAGCAGCTTCATGCTTAGGGTTAGTGCTGCCGGGGGAGAGACAGTCTTTCTTTTCCATAACAATTCCCTATGTGGCCTGTTTTACTTTTCCCTGGATTTCTGACTTTCAATCCTGTGATGAGAGTGTAACTGGATCAGCACAGAACCCACTGTGGGAACTTGTTTTGCTCCCCAGCAGCCATTTGTATAAAAATGATCTTCTTTCACTTAATTAACGGAAGGCGATGCGTGTTGGCAAGAAGGCGCTTGTAGGACTGCTGCACTTTTAATTGCTTCTCTCACTGTTTGTGGTATTTTTCAGAAAGCATGACCTTTGCCAGGCATAAAATCATAGAATCAAAGAATCATTAAGGTTGGAAAAAGACCTCTAAGCTCATCCAGTCCAACCGTCAGCCCAACACCACCTTCCCTGCTAAAACATGACCCGAAGTGCCACATCTACATGGTTTTTGAGCCCCTCCAGGAATGAAGACTCCACCACTGCCCTGGGCATCCTCTGCCAGGGCTTCACCACTCTTTCAGTAAAGGAATTTTTCCTAATATCCTATCTAAACCTCCCCTGGTGCAACTTGAGGCTGTTTCCCCTCGTCCTATCCCTTGTTACTTGAGATCAATAGGACAGCATCACCATCCCCTCCTACAAAATTCGCTCCTAATCCTCTTCGTGGAGTTTAACTGCAAAAAAAGGAGAAGGGAAAGATGGAAAAAGGGGTTTTTTTTCCTGTTGCCTTTGATGTGCAGGGGCTGGAGCCGCTGCCCGTGCCCACCAGAGGGTGCTCTGCTGCCGCAGCCCCGCAGGACTGGGAGAGGCACCAGTAAGAGGCAGTGGCTCCCAGTTTGAGTCACCCGCTTCTGGAGTTCGGCATCCAGAGGGAGCCGAGAACTTTGCAGATGAAAAATACCACAGAGGGAGGGCATCTTGCCTCCTAGGGAGGCAGCAAACCAAGCCTTAGCATACCTAGCTGCTAATCTGGAAAAGAAAAACATGCGGTGGCATCGTATCCTTAGGAGTCTGCCAGCCCCTGTCCCACAGCAGCAATAACACGTGTCCAAAGTGGGGGGCAAGAGCAAAAAACTAAGCCCACGCTATAGATTCGAGCAAAACTCGAGCCGGTGGGGGGTTTGGATCTGGAGTTCTCAGCTGAAATTGCCAATTTTCCTGATTTACATCAGGAAAAAAATTTTCATGGAAAGGGTCACTGGGCACTGGAAGAGGCTGCCCAGGGAGGGGGTTGAGTTCCTTTCCCTGGAGGAGTTTAAGGGATGGGTGGACGAGGTGCTGAGGGTCGTAGTTTAGTGTTTGATAGGAATGGTTGGACTTGATGATCCAGTGGGTCATTTCCAACCTGGTGATTCTATGATTCTATGTGCACAAAAGGTACTTCTGAAAATACACTTTCTCCAAGCCCACACCACAAACCCAGCTGTTTCTGAAGGTATCTTCCAGCAGACGCTCTCAGACGACCCAGGCGTTGGTGAACACCACTTTTAAAACCACCTGGGCTCCCTGAAGCCTCAACGGGAGCCTCAGCAGAGCTGCTGGGCACGGTCAAGCCTTGGAAACAAGCCTTGGGAACTTCTCTGACTGCCAGGTCACAGACACAGCCCCCATCAAATCCTTTTTTGTTCCTTTGGGGACCACAGGCACCTCGTGACAAAATGTGAGAGGGAAGAACCTCGCTAGCTGACTCTCAATTATAGAATCATAGAATCACCAGGTTGGAAAAGACCCATCGGATCATCGAGTCCAACCATTCCTATGAAATACTAAACCATGCCCCTCAGTGCCTCGTCCACCTGTCCCTTAACCTGCGCAACTCGCAGTATGAAATTGTTTTCTCAAGAAATGAACTATCGGTTATGTATTTTGCAATCGTCTCCTATGGAAGAGGTAGATTCCTCTATGCTGGACACTTAAAGCTCAGCTTGACAGGGTTCTGGGCCATCTCATTTAAATTATATTTCATATAAAAGGTTGGATCAGATGATCCCTGAGGTCCTTTCCAACCTGGCATTGTATCATTTTTTTAAGGCCTGGCCTTAAAGCGAGAAAACATGCTGAAGATTCCCCCCTGAATTAAACTCAGCTCTGCAGGAAGTGTTTCAGTGCCTGAATATCATCCTCCTGGCTTTAGGGGCTCACACTACAGCAGGGAGTCAGACAGCAACAGGTCTGCAGCAGTAAGATGTGCCACTGCTTCTTCCTTTCTGACCAGTACAGTCATAGAATCTTAGAGTAGTTTAGGTTGGAAGGCACCTTAAAGATCATCCAGTCCCACCCCTGCCATGGGCAGGGACACCTCCCACTGGATCAAGGACTTCAACCTGGCCTTGAACCCCTCCAGGGATGGGGCAGCCTGGGCAACCTGTTCCAGGGCCTCACCACTCTCATTGTGAAGAAATTGTTCCTTATGCCTAGTCTAAATCTGCCCCTCTGCAGTTTATACCCATTGCCCCTCGTCCTGTCACTCCAAGTCTTTGTAAATTCCTCCCTAGCTTTCTTGAAGCCCCTTTGGGTACTGGAAGGTCACTCTAAGGTTTCGAGCCTTCTCCAGGCTGAATAACCCCAACTTTCTCAGCCTGTCCTCATGCAGGAGATGCTCCAGCCCTCACATCATCCTTGTAGCCTCCTCTGCGCCCGTTCCAACAGCTCCATCTCCTTCTTATGTTGAGGATTCCAGAACTGGACACAATCCTCCAGATGAGGTCTCACAAGAGAGGAACAGAATCCCCTCCCTCACCCTGCTGGCCACACTTTTCGTGATGCAGCCCAGGACACGGTTGGTTTCTGGGCTGCGAGCACACATTGCCTGCTCATGTCGAGCTTCTCATCCCCAGCACTCCAAGTCCTTCTCCTCAGAGCTGCTCTCGATCACATCATCCCCTATCCTGTATTGAAACCATGAATGCAGTCATCAAGAGTCTCCTTGGTACCGCGGTGATGCTGTGTTATCCACAAGAACATGTATGAATTCAGTGGCGTCTGGAAAAGCACAGGGGTGTGTGCACACCAGGTAGGTGTGTGTAAAGCTGACAGGTCTGCAAACAAGGAGCCTTTGTGCCTTGGTGCTTGGCTCAGCCCTGGAGGCCCCACAGCCAACAGAAAGCACCCTCACCCGGTGCACATTGTCATCACCCTCTGCACTCGCCGCCACGGTATCTGAGCATCTGACCAAATTAAATATTAAATGTTCTAAAGGCTATTGCATTTCTTTTGTTCCTTTGGCAACTGAGATCTCCAGTACTCTCAGTTCTCCCTGACTTCACATCTTGCAGGTTCATGTCTTAATGTTCTTTTAATGCTTAATTTAATACTCTGGGATTCTTACTACGCGCTCACGTCTGTCAGACAAAACATTTGGCATCAATGTAGCAGACCAGGAGACAGCTCTTTAATGAGCAAACGTCTCTTTTCAGCATCCAGACCCCAACCTGCAATGCCACGTGGGGAAGAGGTGGATGGGCTGCGCAGCGGTGGCTGGCTGGACAAGAACCACGTTTATTCTATAGTCACACCAAACCTAGTCATGGTGACAACTCCTGACCTCAGCTGAGGGAGCACTTGCTGTCAGAGGCCAGCTGTAACTACATAAATAATACTTCAAAGCCGTTCAGTCTCCGTATGAAAGCACAAGTTCTGGGATACTGGATGCAGGCAACTGGTTCTTCTCATATGCTTCCATCTAGCTGGAGCAAAAAAGAGCAGCTCCAGTCTTCAGTCTGAAATCAGAATGTTAGACTTAAGATTTTCACCCTCAGAAACATAAGCAAGTCTTCACAACATAGACTAGAATAGAATAATAGAATAGAATAACCAGGTTGGAAAAGACCCATCAGATCATCGAGTCCAATCATTCCTAACAAACCCTAAACCATGTCCCTCAGCACCCCTCCAGGGAAGGTGACTCAACCCCCTCCCTGGGCAGCCTCTGCCAGGGACCAATGACCTTTTCTGTGAAAATTTTTTTCCCAATGTTCAGCCTAAACCTCCCCTGGCAGAGCTTGAGGCCATTCCCTCTCGTCCTGTCCCCTGTCCCCTGGGAGAAGAGCCCAGCTCCCTCCTCTCCACAACCTCCTCTCAGGTAGTTGGAGAGAGCAATGAGGTCTCCCCTCAGCCTCCTCTTCTCCAGGCTAAACACCCCCAGTTCTCTCAGCTGCTCCTCTTCTTCTCCAGCCCCCTCACCAGCTTCGTTGCTCTTCTCTGGACTCACTCCAGAGCCTCAACACCCTTCTTGTGGTGAGGGGAGCAAGCTTAGCTTCAGGAGCAAGGCTTCCTTGCACTGTTTCCGTTGCATAACATCCTTCAAGAACATATGGACCAGCAAACAGAAGACGTCCGCTGCGTAATTATGGCACTGAGAAACCAATTGAACCTCAGCAGCTGCTGCTGGGGAGATTACATTCATTCCCACTATTGCTTTTTAAACTTAAGTGGCACTGGAACAAACACATCTTTGATCCAAGTAGGAAATCGTTTGGAGCTTTGTGTTTAATAGAGCTGAAGCCCTGGGAAAATGATGTCTTTATAAGCCTGTATGACAATACGAGCCTCATGGCAGGCACACAGCGGTTCCATGCGTCACTCCTCTCACTTCCTCAGATGCATTTGGATGTTTTTGTTCTTGAACCAATATGGAAACAAGGAGTTTAATTCAGCTCCTGAAGCGCCTATAATGGCATGTATGACAGCAGAAAAAAGTATTTGAGAAGAGGGACAGGCAGTGGTTTTCCCAGCTCCAGAATAGCACGGATATGTCCCTGCGTGTCAGTCCCTGTCCTCTGTGGTGCTGGTTTGGGGTCATTTGTCTCTCCCTTATCTCCGGGGGAATTACTGCACTCATCATAGAATCATAGAATCACCAGGTTGGAAGAGACCCACTGGATCATTGAGTCCAACCATTCCCATCAATCACTAAACCACGTCCCTCAGCACCTCGTCCACCTGTGCCTTAAACACCTCCAGGGAATCAACCCTGTCCCTGGGCAGCCTGCAGGGTGCTGCACGCTCAAATACAGAGGAATTTACACAGCCAGGGCTGTTCTACACACGCACATGTGCTGATGTTTGTCTCTGTGTGAACATGCACACACCTTCAGAGTCCAGGACATCAATTCCAATGTGGCTGAAACCTCTACCAGCACATTCGCTGACAGAATTTAATGAAAAATACTTTTCAAAAGGCATGTGAAGAATCCAGTAGGGATACATTCTAGTGTGTTCCAGGCATGCCTGTTATAACCTGTGAGAATAGAGTAAATCCTGCTCGGAATGGCAGCCCAGCGAGGAGGAGGCAGGGGGTCTGTCGCCAGCCGCATGTGCAATGGGAGGTTTTTCTGTCCTGCTCTGTATTAGCTATGATGACACTGCCGGAGCTAATTGGCACAAGGTCTCATCATGGAATCATAGAATCATTAAGGTTGGAAAAGATCTCTAAACTCATCCAGTCCATCCGTCAGCCCAACAGCACCATCCCTACTAAACCACAGCTCACAGTATCTTCTCTGTGCAGTTTATGAACCCCTCTAGGGATGGAGACTCCACCACTGCCCTGGGCAGCCTCTGCCAGGGCTTCACCACTCCTTCAGTGAAGGAATTTTTCCTAATATCCGACCTAAATCTCCTGTGGCGCAATTTGAGGCCATTTCCTCTGGTCCTATCACTTGTTACATGGAAGAGCCCAGAATCCAACCCGCTACAACCTCCTTTCTGGGAGCTGTAGAGAGACATGAGGTCTCCTTTCAGCCTCCTCCTCTCCAGGCTAAACAGCCCTAAGTCCCTCAGCTGCTCCGCTTCCTCAAAAGAGCAATATCTGCTTAGACCCAAGTACAGACCCAGGCATGTTACGGGGATATTCTTACAGGATATTGGCCTTTCATGGTGTGGCTCAGCAAAGAAGAAAGAGATCAACCTCTTATCCTGAGGCAAAAGGGAATATCTCTTTGCAAGCTTTGCAGCAATCAGCTTACAAAGGAAGTGATCAGATCCATAATATATATTTGGTAATGATTTGTGGAAAGTGGTCACTAAAATTCCAAATTCATTCGAGCAGTTCATTGACTCTGGTTTGGCACTGCAGCTAAAGACACTGGCTGTGCTTCCTTCTTTAAAAGACAGCGGTGTAACTAGAGTCTAAAATATCCTCTTGCTGCTATTTTTTGAGAAAGTATTCCCCTGGATCCTCCAGGAACTACGTCACCGCTTTGCCTCTTAGAAGGCTGGTTTGGAAATGTAAGTAAACAAAAAATCCTAGAATCGTTTTGTTGGAAAAGACCTTTGAGATCATTGAGTCCAACCGTACCTGTCCACTGCTAAACCGGATCCCTGAGCAGCTCATATTCCTGTCTTTTTAAATCCCTGCAGTGATGGTGACTCCACCGCTGCCCTGGGCAGCCTCAGCCAGTGCCTGAGAACCCTTTTGGTGAAGACAATTTTCCTGATGTCTAATGTGAACTTCCCCTGGAGCAACATGAGGACATTATCAATCTAAATGTTACTCTTAAGTACAAAAAATTCTATCGAGGCTGGCTCCTGCACAGCAAGATCTGCTGTGCTCACAGTAAGAGAGCGAACGGCGTGCAGACATACACATCTAGCAGGGATGCTGGACGCTCTGCATGTGCATCTCTATCTCTTCTAGGGCCTCTTTTCCATTTAAATGGCTTGTGCTCAGACTATGAAATATCCCCGTCTGGAGCCATCTGGCATCTGTGTAATATCCCCTGAAAGGGTGGATGCAAGAGGAGACGACCCAGCCGAGGACAGAGGTGATGAGCTTGCATTTCAGTGCACAATACCTGACAGGTGAGCGATGGAGCAGCCTCAGAAATAATGTATGAGCTGTTGGCTCCACTCTGGCCTCACCAGGGCTCTTCATCCTACGCCAGCATCACCTTCGCTGCCCGCACCTTGCAGCTGCGCTGCTGGAGAATCGCTGTAACGCAGCAGCATCATCACAGGCTTTGGGAAAACCAGTGGAAAGAAGCAGCAGGGTTTTCTGTTTCTGAAAGTCAGGCAGAGCCCTCTAGGTTCCAGCAAGAGGGAAACTCTTTGGAAACCTACTTGCTGAACCATCGAGCCCCCCCTCTAAGTGGTTTATCAGGCAACTGGCACCATCATTAAAGGGTAACAGAATAAAATCATTGTAAGGAAATGAAAGAACTTTCCAGTCTGTTTCTGAGAAGATTTGGAGCACGGGAAAACGACTGAACTGCACTAATCTTTCACTGCATAAAAAAAAAAAAAAAGACAATGCCCCAGAAAAAAAAGAAATAAGAAATGGAGCAGTGCAGCTACAGGAGAGAGGAGAAATGATGTTTCTTTCCCTGCCCTTGGATAACAGGGGGAGATGTGCTTGTCGGGAGGGTTGTTTGTATAAATAAATGTTCATTCTTGGCAGTGGAATGCAAACTATGCTAAGGGCTGGAAACAGAGCACTTTGTGAAGTGGAGGCCAGGGAGAGGGAAGGATGAAGCCAGGCTGCGGGGAGGAAATTCACATTCACTTTTAGCAACTTGGAGAGTTTCTCAAGCATGTTTGACATTTTTAATTATGCTGATGTAGAGCCTATTCCAAGGACAAAAGAAGTCAGGATAACAGGATAAGCAATTAGGAAATCTCAAACCAGGCAGCGAGGGGTGGTGTTGCCTGGGGACTGTGCTGAGCGCAGGATCATCTCTCACACTCTCCAGACAGATGGAATTTGACCGTCTTGCAAAACCTTCACCTAGGTCAGGAGGCTCAGAGCATGGTCTTACCAACTTTTACTGCAGGCGTGTTTTGACAGCCCACAAGAGACAGGAAAGAGATTAGTCTGAATGTTGCCGTTAGTCGCGGCTTTCCTGCGAGGTCTCCTGAGAGGGTAAGGAACAATCTTGCTGTGTTTACAGCAATTGTCTCACAATCTGTAACTTCACAATGGAAAAATCAAACTGGCATTTCTCGTGGAGAATAAGATCAGCTCAATGGTATCGAGTCACAGAGTCACGGCCTGTTTGTCTGCTTTCCATGCTCAGAACACGCTCAGCATCTCACTTGATGTGGGACTGGTGAAAAACCGCTCAACCTGCTCACTCACCCACCTTCCCTGCTGGAGAATCTGCACAGAGATGTGCCTGTGTCAAGGGTGATCCACGTGGCACTGGAATGGGAGGGTTTCCCATTTCATAGAATCATAGAATAACCAGGCTGGAAAAGACCCATTGGATCATTGAGTCCAACCATTCCTATCAAACACTAACCCATGTCCCTCAGCACCTCATCCACCCGTCCCTTAAACCCCTCCAGGGAAGGGGACTCAACCCCCTCCCTGGGCAGCCTCTGCCAGTGCCCAATGACTCTTTCCGTGAAAAACTTTTTCCTGATGTTCAGCCTGAACCTCCCCTGGTGGAGCTTGAGGCCATTCCCTCTCATCCTGTCCCCTGTCACTTGGGAGAAGAGCCCAGCTCCCTCCTCTCCACAACCTCCTCTCAGGTAGTTGGAGAGAGCAATGAGGTCTCCCCTCAGCCTCCTCTTCTCCAGGATAAACACCCCCAGCTCTCTCAGCTGTTCCGTTTATTGCTGAGCAGAAATGCTTCAGGAAACCATGCCTAGTGGCTTCTCCTGCTCTGGTTGCCTGGGCCACCCCGCTCAGTGGGTGCCCCTAGCACCCTTCAGACAAGCTGGGCTGAAGAGGAACTCACATTCTCTTTGAGATAATGGAAAGTCGCAGAGGAGGCATCCAGCTTCAGGCATGAATAAATCATTACGGGTATGAATTATTCAGTGCTCATCCCTCCAACATGTGCTACACGGACTCAAGAGGCAGCATCCCTGCAGAATTCAATGCAGAATGTGGCCCAGTCTCCTAGTAACCCAGGTCTAACATAAAGACCAATATGAGTATTACCTTGATGCCTCAAATGCCAATATGCAACCCTGGTAGCACTTAGAATCATGGAATCACTGAACGGTTTGGGTTGGAAAAGACCTTAAAGCTCATCCAGTTCCACCCCCTGCCATGGGCAGGGACACCTCCCACTGGATCAGGGGCTCCAAGCCCCATCCAACCTGGCCTGGAACCCCTCCAGGGATGGGGCAGCCACCCCTGCTCTGGGCAACCTGGGCCACCCTCATCATGAAGAATTTCTTCCTCGTGAAATGGGTTGGATTCAGAGAAGAATTGGGTTGCAGCGAACAGGAGGACGGCACTGTTAAACCTCTATCACCGTAAGTATTTCAATTCCATTCCCCAAAATCGCAGAGCCTGTAGCCCAGGTGAGCAGGGGAAGCCCCAGTCCCTGCGAAACACGTGCTGACTGTTCATTAGCGTCGCAGTTCGGAGTTGCAGGGGTATGATTAAACCAGAAATTAATCTACACCACTCCAACACAGGCTGGAAGGGGGGGGGGAAAAAAAATAAACCCTGTGTCCAACAGCCAGGAAAAGGCTGGTTGATCCCTCACAGGAAATGAGTCACCCGAGAGCATCGCGTGGTGCGGAGCAGCAGAAGCTCTGCAATAACACAGGCTGATAACAACAGAACAGCACACACCGCTAGGTCTCTCCGTTGGTCCCAGATTAGAAGGAAAGAAACATAAAACATGAGCTGTTGCAATTGCAGGAACGTTTTAAATCGCTGTGTAGCTACTTGCAGCACAGAAGATCCGTGTAGATAGAGTCTGGTGATGTCAGAGCGTGCAACGGTAATGCTAATAAAGCTCCAAGTGCCGATCTAATCGCTTGCAAAGTGCGTTTTACCTCTGCCCCCCGAAGGGAGACCTCAAATCACGGTGGTGACACAGCTGAAAATATCCAGCTCAGAGACCCCGCAAGCTAGTGTGAAGCCTTTACTCCTGCTTAATACTGATGGTACGTGAAGCTCAGTGCCAAACCAGTTTGTTCATCCATTACCAACTAGTTCTCTTTTTAATAACACTTTATGCTGCCAAATCGCCACGGACCAGTGGAAAACGTACTCCTCTTGCTAACAACACACGCTGCTTGTAAAAACCCAACCCTGCAGTGCGGAAACACACTTTTCCTCAGCACTCCCCCACAGCTCTTCCCCCAGTAACCCCAGACGGGCACCTCGTGATTTCTCCGCGTGACACGTCTTCTCCCTCCTCGCTCGCCTTCCTGTGAGCACGAGTCAGGGGGGAAGATGCCTCTGCTCTTGGTAGCGTTGAGCCACAGGTAACTGAGTGAGGTTCGGAAGCCCCACGCAGCTTTTGTGGGATCGATAACTGCAGCAGTGGCTGCTCCTTCCCCGCTAACTCCAGGCTAACCACTTCCAGAGCTGGGATGTGGCATCTTGGCTTGTATCAGAAACGCCGCGGCCAGCAGGTCCAGGGAGGTTCTTCTCCCTCTGGACTCGGCACTGGTGAGATCGCTCCTCGAATCCTGGGGTCAGTGCTGGGCCCCTCACCACAAGAAGGATGTTGAGGCTCTGGAGTGAGTCCAGAGAAGAGCAACGAAGCTGGTGAAGGGGCTGGAGAAGAAGAGGAGCAGCTGAGAGAGCTGGGGGTGTTTAGCCTGGAGAAGAGGAGGCTGAGGGGAGACCTCATTGCTCTCTCCAACTCCCTGAAAGGAGGTTGTGGAGAGGAGGGAGCTGGGCTCTTCTCCCAAGGGACAGGGGACAGGACGAGAGGGAATGGCCTCAAGCTCCACCAGGGGAGGTTTAGGCTGGACATCAGGAAAAAATCTTTCACGGAAAGGGTCCTTGGGTAGTGGCAGAGGCTGCCCAGGGAGGGGGTTGAGTCCCCTTCCCTGGAGGGGTTTAAGGGACTTTAAGGGACTTTAAGGGACGGGTGGATGAGGTGCTGAGGGACATGGTTTAGTGATTGATGGGAATGGTTGGACTCAATGATCTGGTGGGTCTCTTCCAACCTGGTTATTCTATGATTCTATGATCAGGAATGCTGCCCAAAGGAATGTTCTGGCACCCTAAGATGGAATGGTAGGACACGGTGATCCATGAGGTCTGTTCCAACCTTATGATTCTATGTTGCTAAAGCTGCAAATGCTCTTTTAAACAAAACAGCCACATGAATTGAAAGGAATCATAGAATCATTAAGGCTGGAAAAGACCTCTAAGCAGCAAAAGGCTTTGAAATGCCCCCCAACCCCAGGTTTCTTTGGGAATATACTGGTGGCAAAGTTACTGAGGGAAGAATTTCCCAGTTTAGGACCTCGTAGGGGACTGTGAATGATGGGGGAGGAGGGGAGCTTACAGGAAAACAACGGTCATTAAATCAGTACCTAGGAAATACCGTCATTAGGGTTCCTGAACAGAGACCTCATTTTAAGAGGGTTCTAGTTTTCAAGCCATTTGATGGAAGTGGAAGAAGAAGGGGGGGGGAATTCTGCCAATTTGAACAGTGCAGGATTCAGAGCTATTTTAAAAACACAAAGGAAAAAAAGCAGGAAAAGGGTCTTTTTTTCTGTTTTGGTTCGGGTTTTTTTTTTAGAAGGTTTTTCTTCCCCGCCTGGTAAATAAAACTCAAAGAGATAACACAGGCAGGAAGGGGTTTGGAAGAGAAAAACCTGGGTGTGTCCCACCAAGGCCTTTCTAGAAACCGAGTAACTGGAGCCTGGGAGGGTTGGACGGCTTTGCTGGATTGTACAAAAGAAGCTGATTCATATTTTTTCCCTTTCTCCCTCCTCTTTTTTTTTTTTTTCCCCCCCACATGGCCATTTTCATGCGGGTTTCTTTTTCAAAACAAACCAGACGATGCACAGAGGCAGGTCTTTCTCCCAGCTGTGTTTTTTTTTTTTTATTTAAAAGTCTTACTTTGTTCTTAATTGCATTTTCTTGCGTGGCTGAGAGGGAAACCACACAACAGCCAATGGTATCGTTACTCAGTTCCCTACTGAAAAGATGCTGCCTAAAAAATCCTGTTAATATTACAGGAAAATGCCTGATAAAACACTGCATAATCAGCATTTCTGTGAGAATTATGGAAAATCTGAGTGAGCTTGCCTGAGCTTTAAAAGAGTCTTTTAATACAGACCCCAAGTGCCCAGGAGAGGACTTTGAAAGGTAATAATTCTTTTGGCATACACCTGTGTTTGCTTTTCCAAAGATACCTGAAAAGCAGCTGGGATATGTGCAGACACAATAAAGTAATGTCTATAACCACCAGAAACACAAATATTGCTTGTACTGGTGAGCTCTGTCTAGCTTTAATGACATTTTTCCTTTGCATCATGTACAGGGCATCTTTCTTCAGGGTATGCTTCTTTAGGATTTGTTTCTTTACCAAATGGCCTGAAATATCCCATAATAAAAAGAAAGAGAGTGATGCTGTCTCCACACCAGCCTCTTCTGTGGAGGGATTTCTTATTTACGGTATATAAACCATTCTACTCTGAAGGGAAGGTGAAGTGCACCACCACCATGGGAAACAAAACCAGGCATAGCTCAAGAAATTGCATTGTGGTTTGCAAGATGGGAGTTAAATTCCTGCTCTGCTTTGATCAGATCACTTTATCTCGCTGCCTCTCAGAGCCAGCAACTCTAAAGTGGATCGCATAATCCCATCCTTCTCCCATTCTTTGCCTCATCTAAGCTGTAAATCTCTTATCTGTGGGGAAAGCTGAGCCTCCTTTCATATGCAGCACCTAGTAAAATAACTTGGGTTTCAAATGGTGCCTCTAGAAGTAGGTAAGAACATGTTCTTTCTCCTTTTGAAACTCCTACTGGAACAAGGGCCAAATGCCTGGGGAGCACAATCAACCAAGACAGAGAAATTAAAGCTACCAGCTCATTGTAAGGTCCCCAGCCCAGTGGAAGCTCTTCCATTTCTCAAGTCGTGATAAGAGTGAAGCATTAAGTTGATGTCTGGTCCTGGACACCAAAAATATCTGAGCATTCCTCCACACTCTGAGAAAACCAGGCATCTGGCCACAAAAATCAACCCATTAATACATGGAGGGAGAGAAAATAACAGGCAGTTTCACTTTTATTTTTTTTTCCCCCATATTCTTGTGCCTAGTGTGCGCTTCAGAAAGAAATGAGAATACAAAATGCATGTCTGTGCCTGTCCAGAGCTACCTGACATTAAGCAGAAACACTGCCCGAGGATAAGACTCCAAATTTCATTTGCATTGTGTTTTTAAACTCCTCTCTGATCCTTCCCCCCTGCATACCCTGACAGGGCTGCATCACAGCTGAGGTGCTCCCATCAATGCACCGATCTGTATTTATGTTTTACTCTTTTACCACTGAAAACAGAGGTAGATTGGCAGAATTGTACAAATGTTTTCACGAAAACAACAACAGTGGGTGTGCTGCTGAGGTACCAAGGATCCTTTCCACAGTAAAACCAGCGCTGTGTTGCCTAGAAACTCTCAAAACAGGGTTGCAGCTAATGAAGCCAAGATCAGTGTGGACTGGACATTTGATATTTGATTCAGCGCTACACAAGGGACTTGTAGCAAGGTCTGGGACAATTAATTCTCGTGCTGCAGTCAACAGATAGGATTATGACAAGTGAAGCAAAGAAAATGAGTAATTGCTTGTAGAATTCCCAGTGAGCAAATATTGTCTATATTTAAACAGAGACATGTGGCTTTTCATCTGCGGATGCAAACTGCTTTAAAGAGTGATGTTAGTGGGGACACACCAGCAATATCCTGGTGGACAGGAGTAAGATCCAAAGATCTGCTTGGCCTCCAGCAGGACCCTGGCTCCTGAGTGGGAAAAAAAGTCAGTGCCCAGCACCATACCCAGCTGGGACCAGGCAGAGCCTTGCTTATCCATTTTATTGTTAAGGGCTTTCACAGAATCATGGAATGGCTTGGGTTGGAAGGGACTGCAAAGCCCATCCAGTTCCACCCCTGCCATGGGCCGGGACACCTCCCACCGGATCAGAGGCTCCAAGTCCTTGAATCCCTCCAGGGATGGAGCAGCCACCACTGCTCTGGGCAACCTGGGCCAGGGCCTCCACACTCTCATAATGAAGAATTTCTTCCTATAACGTCAAACCTAAATCTTCCCCTTCCAATTTAAAGCCATTCCCCTTCATCCCATCCCTGCACCCCCTGATTAAGAGCCCCTCCCCAGCTTTCCTGGAGCCCCTTTCAGCGCTGGAAGCTGCTCTAAGGTCTCCCTGGAGCCTTCTCTTCTCCAGGCTGAGCAACCTCATCTCTCAGTGTGGCCTCGTACAGGAGGTTCTCCAGTCCTCAGGTCATCTCTGCGGCCTCCTCTGGACTCGCTCCAACAGCTCCATGTCCTCCCTGTGCCAAGGACTCCAGAACTGGACACGGGGCTCCTGCTGGGTCTCACTGAGCGGAGCAGAGGGGCAGGATCCCCTCCCTCCCTGCTGGCCCCACTGCTCTGAGTGCAGCCCAGGACATGGTTGGTTTCTGGGCTGTGAGCACACATTGTCGGCCAATGTTGAGCTTCTCCTCCCCCGGGAGCCTCAAGTCCTTCTCTCCAGGGCTGCTCTCAATCATGTCACCCCTCATCCTGAATGGAAACTGCAGCTTGCTCTGACCCAGGCAAAGGACGTGAGGGTCACACAGCCCTGCTCCCCCAGTCTGTCCAGGTCCCCCTCGCTGAGGGTGCCTTTGATCTTGCTGTCTGCATGAATGAGATATGAAACAGCACTGGTTTGTCTAGCGCCATGGGAATCTGAGAATCATGGAATTACAGAACAGTTTGGGTTGGAAGGGACCTCAAAGCCCATCCAGTTCCACCCCCTGGGACAGGCAGGGACACCTCCCACTGCATCAGATTGCTCAAAACCCCATCCAGACTGGCCTTGAACACGTCCAGGGAAGGAGCAAATCCCCAGATTAAATAATTAACCCAATTTCGGCGAGGAGAGCGCTCTCCCTCCCTCGAGGTGGCCACAACAGGAACACGAGGCTTCCCTGCCCATAACCAAGATGGCGGAGGCGGCGTCCGGGCGGCTCCCGCTGGTCACAACACAATGTGCACCTCGAGGTCCCTTTGCCCGTACCCAAGATGGCGCCCCAATGCGGTTCTCCCACGCCCTGCCCCCAATCAAGATGGCGGATCCGTGTGGCATTTAGGCCTCGTTCCCGCTCTCAAGATGGCTCCACCCAGCCGTCTCCCTTCGCCTACCGAATGGCGCCGCGCCCCGGCGCTTGGCCACGCCCCATAGCTCTTGGCCACGCCTCCACACCTACCTACAGCCAATGGGCTTCGACAACTGGCTCTGCGGAGGCGGGAAGTCCCCGCCCACCCATCAAGATGACAGCTGCGGCAGCCAATGGGGCGAGGGCGCGGGCGAGGCGGGCCGGGCGGCGCCGCCATTTTGTGAGTCTATAACACGGAGCTGTTGGGTTCATTCCTGTTATTCCGGCGCCTCCACTCCCTTCCCGACGGGTCTCCTCCGTGTGCAATGGACGGGTGAGTTTCCACCCCCCTCCGCGCCCCGGGGCCGCGACACATCGAGCAGCCTTTCCCGGACACTCGAGACGGGGATGGGGTGTGAGGGGGACCGGGGGAGGCTCGGGACCCGCCGAGCCCTGAGAGGGTGCGGGGGGGGGGGGGGGGAGCTCAAGCGGAGCTCCTGAGGCGGCGCCTCGTGTGGAGACGGGGGGGGGGCTGCCTGGGGGAAGGGGAACGTGTGGGGTGCGGGGGCGCATCCTACTTGGTGGAAGGGGTTGTGGGGTACGGGGTGGGGGTGGCTCCTGCCTGGGGGAGAGGGGTTATGGGGTGCGAGGTGGGGGGATTCCTGACTGGGGGAAGGGGTTGTAGGGTGGGGTGGGGTGGGGGGGGCGAAAATTCTACCTGATGGAAGGGGTTATGGGGTGCGGGGGGCGTTCCTGCCTGAGGGAGAGGGGTGTGAGGTGCGGGGGGGTTGCTCCTGCTTGGGAGGAGGGGATTGTGGGGTGTGGGAGCGCTTCCTATTTGGTGGAAGGGGTTGTGGGGTGCGGGGGCGGCTCCTGCCTGGGGGAGGGTGCAGAGGGGGCCCCCCTAGTGGAAGGGAAACGTGTGGAGTGGAGGGGGGGCCATGTGGGGGAGGAATTTGGGCAGGGGGAAGGGCCCTGTGAGGGCGGGGGGGGCGGTTCTGCCTGGTGTAGGGGGGTGTCGGCCTCGGTGGGGGGGACCTTCTTGGGGGAGGGGGATGCTGGCTGTAGGTGGGGCCCTGCCTAGGGGAAGGGAAACATTTTGGATGCTGCGGGGGAGGGTGGCAGGGGTGCTGGGGTGTGCCTAGAGGAGAGAGCATGGGGTATTGGGGGGCTCTGCCTGGTAGGGGGAGTGTGGGGTGCAGGGAGGGGCTTGCCTGCGGAAAGGGGAATATGTGGGGGTGTAGGTAAGGAGGGCACCTGGAAGAAAGGTTTGGAGGGGGACAGGGGGAGGTTCTGCTTGAGGGAAGGAGAACGAAGAGCGTGCGGGGTTGGTACTTGAGAGAGAGAACGTGGGGTACGGGGCAGTTTCCTACCTGGCGGGGAGGGGGTGAGGGGTCCAGGGAGGAGTGTAGCACAGTTCGGGGGGAGGGCACCTGGGGGTTGGATGCTTCTTGCCGTGGAGGGAGCGTGAGTTGCAGGGGGAACCCTACCCGGCGAGGGAGGCGCACGTGGAGGCAGGGGGACACGAGGGGCAAAGGGGAGGGGGCGTGGGGTGCTGAGGGGGGTCCCTACCTGGCACGGAGGGAGAGCGGAGTGCAGGGCGGGGTCCTGCCTGGCGAGGGAAGGACGTGGAATGCCAAGGGGGGGGCCCTACCTGGCAGGGGTGGGGAAGCTTGCAGCTGATTCATGGCGGGCCATTGTCTGGCACTCCCGCTGGCCCGGCTGGGTTGATGTGGGAAGCCCTGGCCGGGTTTCCCTAAGGAGCTGTTCCCAGGCAGCCCCAGTCCTGCCGCCGTTCCCGGGAGCCACCCGGAGCTACCTGCGAGCCGTAGGTACAGCCCCAGCGGGGCTGTTGCCCTGCTCCTGCTGCCTCCATTGTCCCCCTCGGAACTCCCCCAGGATAAAACTTTACGCCATGACTGCTGGATTCCTGGTGTTTTTTGGAGCGCAGCTCTTTCCTCTCGGGCGATGTTGAGTTCTTTATAGTCGCTACCTCGTCCGGTCTCTTCCTTCAGAAGCATTTGCTTTAAAACTGGTGTCTTACCAAGGCAGCTCTTTAAAGGTTTCCATATTTCTCTTGTCTCCTGTGGCATATTTTTTAGGGATTTGCTTTTATTTTTTTCTTATAGTTAAAATACTTGTGGAGGTTTCTGGATGAGCAGTTTGTTTTCCCAGAGCCTGAAGCAGGAGGAAGCCCAAGTTAAAGCCTCCTCTCCTTTTGCTGCGGAACACCCGTCCGCACAGAATGAAGCTTCTGCACACGGAAAAAGTGGCATCTCAGGGTTGTTTTCATCTAAAAACCCCATTAAAAAATCACGTATTTTACAATTTTTACAGTCGTGGGCACAGTTCAGGTTGCTCTGCTTCTTTTTATGAGTTGTTAATGTTGAATGGTATTTAAAGAAAAGCTTTCAGTATGGGAGTTGGTATGTTTGAGTGGCAAAAATCAGTTTATTAGCTGTCCTCACTAGAGTTAGTAGGAAGGATGATTTACTGTAAATGTTAAAATAGTTATTAATTTAAAATAGAAATTTGAATGTAATGAATGAGTCTTAGTCATCTGCTACCTTATGAAGATCTTGATGCCTTTTCTGTTTTACTGTGTGAAAGCTTCTGCTGAAACTTTGGAAGCTCCTGAAAATGGATGTACGTTTCTGCCGAGCTGGCAGTGAGTGGCTTCTCCGGCTGCTTCCGTTGCCTTCTCCTGCCTCAAACAATCCGTAGCTGCGCTGTTCAAATGATCCTGTTTGAATAAGTTGCTTTGTTAAAACACGCAAGGGGTTCGGATGGGAAATGCTGCTTTGGAAAATGACCCAAAGGTTTTACTGACGCTGCCTATTTTTTTTTCCTTATTGTGTAGGAATTATCCTAGTCTACGTAAGAAGTGCTTTTTCTGCGAGGCTTTATTGCCTGTTTGTTTGGAAAAAAGTTTTAATCCCTTACTCCAGGTTGATTCAGGACAAGAGAAGGAAGCTTAAGATGCGATGATTTGTTGAGGCGGGGTGCACGAACTGGAAGTGCATTGCGCATTTCTTAAATAAAAATCCTTATGTACTGAGGGTGCTGGTTCCATGTGGTGTTTGATATCAAATGGGTTACAATGACGTTCCAGGAATCGATCATTCCGAGCAAATAAAGCAGGTTCTCCTGTTGGATTATTTCAAATGCTGTGCCCTGTTAAGACTACTTTATGTAAAACATTTCCTGTGCGTGAGGCCCGCAGGAGGAACAGGAAGCGAGAGAATTGCTTAGGGTGAGTTCGAGAGGCCTGGAAACCTGGGAGATTTCCCGTTTTTCTTATGCTGTCCTGGAAATAATACTGTTAAAGTTATGAACCTTGGCTTAATATATGGATTTTAACTGGAGAAACGTGTGCTTATAGAATATTTAGTAATTTAATAGAATTACTAGGATTCTTTAAGTGCAGATGGGTTTAATTAGTTCATTACTGCTGGTCCTCAAAGTGCAGTGAAACCCATCTGTCCTCATTGCTGAGCAGACTTAGGGGACTGCAGACCCTGACATTCCCATACGGAGTGTCCTTGAAGTTGTTCACTTGGAAGAAAGGAACTATTGCGTGGCTTGCTAGCAGCAGCCGTTGGATCAGGCTGTGGCTTGGGCTGTGGATTGCTGGGTTGTGGTGACATGGCAGGGTGGTTTCGAAGGGGAAGTACGAGGAGATGAGCTGGCTCATGCCTGTTCCTGCTTAGTTGTGGAGCTGATGGAACACGAATGGCTTTGTACGGTTGAGGAGCGTTTATTCCCCTGAAAAGCTTCAGAATGTTGTAGGAGGATCGGGAAGGAAGGAGCAGTAAATGCAAGTCTGCTAGCATTAAATCTCTTTGTAGGAGGAGTACTTCAGATTTTATGTTGCTCTTTTAAGAATAACTGCCTTGCCCTTCTCCTCTGCCGTGTTTCCTTAAGGCTGGTCTGTTTGCCGGCTGCTTCTGGATCCTTCACTCTGCAGTTGTGGGCAGCTGTTTGAGAGGAGCAGAAATGGGCAGGGCTGTGTTTGTGTCCATCTGAAACCATCGTTTTTGTCCAGGTGTGCGTTTCTGTTTTATGGCGGCTTGGAGTTCATAAAAAAGGACACAGGTTAAAACTGCAATCCGTAGCCTGTCTGGAAGAGAAACACATAGGTGCTGTGATCCTTGGCAAGGTTAACCAGGTACAACACCAAGCGCTGGTTCCACCAATGCAATAAGTGCTCTGAGTAGTTGCGTGTTGTGGTACGTGATGGTCAGTGCTGATGAGAGCTTGTACAACTTGCTTGAGGTACAGCTCTTGCTATTATCTGTTAAGTTAATCAGGAAGCCTCATTTAGGGGGTTTAAGTATATATGGTAGAGTTCAATAGTTCTTTCTTTCAGATCTCTGTTAGGGAAAACTATATTTTTCCCAAGGAAAGGATCAGTTGAGAGATCTTGTGTCGTGGTGTACCCCAGCCTGAGAGCTGCCTGCATCTTTAGCTCTCGTTCTTTTTGGGTGCCAGGCTGGTGCTGCTCTTGCCCCTGTGGTGTCAGCATGGCTGGAGCACAGCTGCAGGTACCTGCCTTGGCTGAGAACACAGCCCGGCTTGGCATGGTGCGTGCTGGCTGCCACCAGAGCTTGAGCATTGCTTGTTGGCACTATCGACTCAATAGTTTTGTTAGAGAATGCCTCTTCACAGCCTCACAGAGGTTACACCTTGGATCGAAGGGTGTTAAAAATTGTGGAAGTTGATATTAGTGATGGAGTTGGCTCTTGGCACTTTTACTCTTGGTTGAGTCAGAGGTGTTTGCATAGTGTTGCCTTCTGATGAAGAATGTAAGGCTGTAGTGACTGTGGGCTGTTTGGTTTTGGCCCCCTAGGTTCCCTTGCAGGAGGAGGGAGCTCTGTGATAGGAATTCCGGGAGAGCTGCAGTTTTCTGGCACTGCTGGGTCTCGGGTCTCCACCATCACCATCTAGTAATTTTTCTTTGTATGAACTGTCCTTGGCTCACTCGCAGCGACAACTGTGCACCTCAACTTGCTTTTTTCTTACTGCTGTAAACTATGCTGGATATTTGTGGCAAACCTATCTAACTTTTTTAATCCTTTTCTTTCTTTTTTCTACAGCATTGTCCAAGATATAACAGTTGGTACAAAGGTAGGCACTTCTCACTTTTTCTCTCTTTTTACACTGCTCAGCATCTGACCTAGTTTTAGCCTCACCAAATGTAGGTAGCTTTAAGGGGTCGTTTCTGGTGCCATGTAAATTGGTTTTCACCGGAAGGTAATTTCGTTTCATGTGCATTTAAAACTTTTATTATGGCTCAGCATTTAGCTCTTGGCATTTCGACATTGATTATCAACTGTTAGAACTTTATTGCCTTTAGAAGCAGCCTTTTCCCTTACTGAAATGTCAAGCCATGCTTGTTATTTGTGTGCTAGACGATGCTTGTCAATGGAGAAATTGGTCCTGTATCTTTTGAGAACTAAATTTCCTTTGTATGTGAATTCCTGGTCAGTTATATGTCAAAAATTCTTCTGCCACAAAAAAAGAGTGTCGGGCTGTTGATTTTTATCTCTTGCGAGTACAGTAAATATGACCTTTACCCTTCTAGTCTCGGGTTTTGAAAGTGCAGACTTAGCCCTGAAACTCAAAGTGCTGACAGGAACCTACTTATCTGCCGCGAGTGGTAACAGGCTGTTGTGTTCGTGGGATGAAATCTCATTCCTGTGAAATGCTGAACTGGAATGTGCAGGATGGACTGGCGCTCCTTCATGTATGAAAGGGTTTTCAGTTCCCTTCATGACCATTGTAGCTAATACTCTGGGATCAGGATTACAGCAAGTTCAGCCCTGCGAGTTTTTTATTAGGCAGTGGTGTGTGAATGACCCGCATTGGTGCTCGTCGACAGTGTTTCTAATGGTCTAAGCTGTGTGTTGGTAGAGTCTTCCTTAGGAACTGAGAAATGGAGTTGTGGGGGGCAGCTTGAACAGGCTGAAGTGGTGCCGCGTATGGTAGGACTGACATGAAGTAGGGCAGGGCTTGTGTGGTGTGAACTCTTCCTGGCCTGTGCAAGTGAAGCAGGAATGCTAGAGTTTCTTCCTAGGCAGCAGGTAGTTGTGTTGGGAGTATGGAACTGGGTGTGAGTGTTAAGCCAAGGCATGTTTTTTGGAGCTGTTAAACACAGGAAGGGGCTCTGTTGAATGGCTCTAGGAGAAATATTACTCATAACAACTTTTCCTCGTTTGAGATTCTGAAATTTGAATTAATCATAGTGCTAGGATAGTGTCCGGTTCTTACTGAGGCTGTGATGCTGGAAGGAGTTTGGTTTGCTGTCACAGCCAGAGGGAAGGCCTGAGCCTGGGCAGTAATGTTGGCTAACAGTCCATAGCCACTGTGAGAGGTGGGCTAAGTCATTAATTGACCACTGAAGACCAGTTTGATGCAGTATACTCTGGTCAACTAATTAATCCAGGTAAAAGCCCTCTTGATGGCTTTTACCAGTGCGTAATCTGCAGCTTTAAGAAGTAGTTTTACACAACTAAACCTGACCAGGAAGCTTCTGCAACTGTAATTGTAGACTGGTGAATCTTGAAAAGCTTCAGGATGTGGCATTGCAGGCTCTCAGACACTCCCGGCTGCGGGGGCGGTTTCAGTCCCAGTGCAGGGCAGTCAGCCATCTAAAATGAGGGCTGGGAGAAATCCATCCCAGTGCTCCCAGGACAGGTCTGTGACTACAGTTATGCTGGTTGTACAGTGGAGTGAGCAGGACAACAGCTGGCATCAAAAATGGGGTCAGGTCAGATGAGGCAGATTTGGGGAAAGTTTGAATCAGAATTTAAATAGCAACAGAAGCAAAAAGGAAAGTTGACTCATCTTGATGAAGGTAAGTTTTAAAGTTACTTTCGACATGGCCTGATTGTGTTTAAATAAGATACTGATGTGACAGCGTAGGTCATGTAATAGATCTGCATGCATTAATGCTATGGTGTAACGTGTTGTGTGTGGTGTGGGTTTGCTTACATCAGTCAGAATCCTGTCTGTGCTAGAAGGCAGCAAAGTGAAGGCTTCTCTTCTGCCCAGGACTGTGCAGGTCTGCTGCGTCCAGACAGCTTCCCCCGTACTCTTGCTGCCTCTATGCTCCTGAGTCTCTGACTGCAGGGCTCTTTTGTGGGGAGAAGTACAGGCCTCTGTGGTTCAAAACACCGTGTGATCAAATAGGCTGTCAGTTGCTGCTTGAAAATGTTTCCCTCTGGTCAGTGTAACCCAGTGTGCCCTCTGGGCAGCTCCTTGACTGCCACTCTTCTGAAATGTTGCAGTTCCATTTGTGGGTTGCTTCTACTTCAAACTGCCTCCCTTTGGTTTGCCAAAAAATGATGTGAAGGCACTGCAGAAGGAGGTTTCTGTGATATCAGGGAAGCATTTCAGTCTTTACTGAAGTAACTACAATGATGGAGCGCTGTTCATCCCTCAGCATTTGTGTGATCCCCAGGGCATTGCTGGAATCTCTTCAAAGATTCACTGGTTTCCCCCTGTTCCAAAGCAGATGTTCTTTATAATTGCTTACTAACTTATAAGGATGCTGTGGAGCTGCAGGTTTGTGATCTGCTGGCTTTAATGCATTTTCATAGAGACAAGGTTCAGGCAGCCATAGGACTCCTTTTAGTGTCTGTTCTGGAAGCTGTGCTTGCTGGCTGAGTTCTTCAGTTGGACAGGAAGATTTGAGTTGGAAAACTGTCTTTAATCTGAGGTGTAAACTTATTATTGCCATGTGCATACAAAGAAGGCAGGAACAGTGCTCCGTGACAGTCCCCAAAGCCAGCTCGTGTCCTGCCAAAAGCGCTTTGACTATGTTCTGCCGTTGTGACTGGAGTGTCCTGAGGTTGGAGAAGTCTCAGACAAGCAGGAAAGGTGCCTGGAACCTGAAACACTGCTGAGCAAATTGTCAAAGATGATTTAGAGGCGCCTCTAGGTTGTCTTCCTGCTGTCAGCCTTCATGTTGGTAAGTCCAACTTTGAATCTGAGGGGTCTGTGAAAGTGTGTTTTGGTTTGCTTTGCTGTGTAATAGGCAGGGTGCAGACACCTATGTTTTGTATCTTCTCACATGCTTGATTTACGTATTAAGGATACTCACACCCACTTGTATTGACAGTTCTGAGGTCTTTGTTACATTTAGGTTCTGTAATTCAAGAAGTCCCTGGATGTTCTCATGGCTTACTGCTCGAATGCTGCACTGCACTGCTCGATGTTCTCATTTGTAATCAGGGTGCTAATTGTAGAAGCCATTCTTGGGCTTCTTATGTACCCTGGTCTTCAGACTCTTCAGTGTAAAGCGTGTGAATTTGTGTAGGAAGCTCATTACAGTTCTGGGATGGGGCTTTTCATGCGCAGCTTTCTGGAATGTCCTCCAGATTAGAAACACATGATTTAAGACTTATTTCTTCCCATAGTTTCTTTGCTGTCTGAAAAGGAAGGAAGTATGGCCTTAAGATGGAGACACCACGTTTGAACTCCAGGGTACTGGGTCAGACCCCTGCAGTTGCCTACTTGAAGTAATTTGATCAAGATCACTCTGTATCTCCTTTTCCTTTCTTTTAATTTGCTGGATATTGCTGTCTCCATAGGCTCTAGTGGTCTGTGAGCATAACTGACTTATTAGAAAGAGTATGAATGATGACATGTCACTGTTCTTTAAGTGAAGTTGCATTTCAGTGATTTAAAAAAGTCCCAGAATAGTTTAGGTGATGAATAATCTTCTGGCTTCTTGGTTAAGTTAAGCTTTTTTTGAAAGATGATGCTTCCAGGAAAAGTACAGTTCTGTGGCATTTGAGAAGTTAATTTTTAAAATGAGGCTTGCTGGAGTGTGATAGAGGCAGCCTGCATAGAAGTGATTTGTGATCAAGCCAGGATCTTTGCCATGGGAACAGTAATTATGGCTTCAGGCAGCAGGCCAAGAATGTCGAGAGGAAATTCCAGTCCCCTCCTATGGCTTTAGTTAGAGCCTGCAACAAGCTGGCTCTTGTGGCCCTTATAACAGGCATGATCACACATGTGGGCCACGTGTTGGTAGCACGGTACATGGATGGCAGCGTCTGCCGGCTGGATTTGGTGGATAGCTTGATCTACTCTGTGTTACTGTTACATGCAGTTTTTATGCAGCTGGGTCTTCGTGTGTAGGTGATGGTCCCTGGCGGGGCGATCGTTGGCTGCTGGCTGTGAACGCTGTCTGAATTCTCTGCTGAGTGTAAGAGGAATTTAAGCTATTGCTTAGTACCTGTTTCAGCCAGGATGGCTGCCACCACCTTATCGGCTGTGAGCTCTGTTCAGAGCAGTTTCTCCATCACAGCTAAACCAGTTTTTGCTGTGGAAGCTGGCTCAAATTACTCTCTCTGTGAAAGGAAACCATCTGTGACTGCTGTTGTAGCTGAAATTGTGTGAGGTGGTCTAGAAAATGATCAGTTAATAAAATGGTTGTAGAATATAGTCTGTTCTAACCTCAGGCCTCCTTTCCCCTCTGCGATGATTGAAAAAAAGGCAAAATATCCAACATGCATTAATTTATTCAACTTTATCTTTTAAATCATACAAGTGTAGGGATAGTCTGATCTCTGAGTCACCACCATCTGTTTCAAGTATTGTCAGGGTAGAAAATGCAGATGTGGTGGTGCCACGTTTGTTGTCATCTCACGCTGGCAAGAGGAGTTTCATTTCACATTCTGCGTGGTTTTGGAGTAGCTATTTTCCAAGCTCCATATGAAAACTTTTCGAGTGCTCTGCCAAGCTCAGCAAGTGAGATCGCCAACACACAGGGTAATGGGTGCTCAGTGTTTACCACAGCAGATTCTGGTTCTTGCACAACTGTAGTTCAGTTGAGGCTGGATTAGCGTGCAGTTCCTTCTGAACCTGTGTTCATTTTGCCCTTTTTTACTGGCTTGCTCACAGTGTTCTTCCCTGGGTCCCCTTTTCCCAGTGTGACTCATCTGCAGTATTTCTTTCTGATAGTGTTTGAACTTTACCAAAGATTTGTCTGCTCCATTGCAATGGTTTGTAAAGCTCAAGGCTGACTAAGAGTTAAGTTTCAGCTTGGGAACTGCATATCGTAAAGCCTGGGTGTGTGCTGCCCTATGGAGCCAGAATGACTGCATTGCTGCAGGACTCGGTTGAGGAATTTGGGGCTGTTTGAAATGGCCACACCTTGTATTTGCTCAAAGGGCAGGTTTGTTTCCCAGGGTGTCTCCATAGTAGCAAAGACTGTGAAAGAACCTCAGGGAGAGGCTGGTGGGATGAGTGGGTTGAGGATCCGGCTTCTCTCTAAAGCTGCTGTGTGCGTGAGTTCATAATGCATCTTATTGCAAAACCTCCAGTCGGATTGCGTGAGCAATCACTTTAATGTAGAGCTCAGGCTTCCAGTGTCCTTCAGAAACTCAAAACATCTACTGCAGACTGTAGCAGTATCGCCAGCTGTTGTGGTAGTGTGTATGGTAGAAGAGTTTTCCTGAGCACTGAATTCTTTGCAGTGCTCTGACCAACTAACCCAGTTTCAAAGGTGCTGCGTACCCAGTATACTGTTGGGAATCTTAGCGGGAATTTTACTGTGCTGGCTGTCTTGTAAAGGTATCGGACTAAAACTTTTCCAAAGGAGCTTGAGGATCTAACAATTGAAAAAGCCTGAATTGGGAGCTGGTGGGTGTTCACTGGCCCTGGCTGAACCGAGAGTAGTTTTGAAGGACTTGCTCTACTCCTGCCAGCTTAGGCAGTGGCTCCTCTGCAGGTTCTCTGCATCTGTGTAATATGCTAGGTTGGATTTAATTTGATAAATGACCTTGGGGCTCAGGGAGCAGTTTGAACAAAGTTAATACCCACTCCACTGCTTCTGGTACTGTGTCTCAGAGGGGCAGTGGAGCTGTGAAGGACACTCAGTGTGCTGCTGCTTACAAAGCACAGGGACAATGCTGGCCTGCATCACTTTGCAGCCACCTCAGAGGCTGCCGTCTTCTGGAACATGCAGTTACTTTTGAGTGGATTGTAACTTTTCAAGTTCCCTAGGGCTGGAGAAGGCTGCAATTGTGTGTTTTGCAGAGGTACTGACACAAAAAAAGTAGACTCATGCTTTCTATTTGTGAGTCAAATGGGAATGTTTGTTTTCCTGCTGTTCTACCTTTAAATGACTGAATCCTTGTTGGAGGCAGGAGGTTGACACAAGCCAGTAAGAGAAGTGAACCTTACTGGCAGCAAGTCTTCTGGGGGAGACAACGGAAACTGGCAGCCTTCTTCATAAGAGTTTAAATTTCATTCCTTTCCTGGCTCTTGAATCCCTCAGCAAAAAAATGCTGGAATGTAACATGAGTGTGAATGATTATGTCATCAGCCTGGATTTCTCTTATTAGTTTCTTCACAAAGTGGTTTGAGCTGTGAACTGAAGTATCGAAGTACATTCCTCTGTTCCTCTGGGATTGACCTTATCCAGAGTCCTTGAAGCAGACTTCAGAGGCGCTCCATTCTGTGCTCAGACAATTTTTTTTTTTTTTGCTTCTTTGATCAGAGCAAAGGGTTGGTGTGATCTCCTCTGTTATCTACGTTGCTTTGTCTGCACAATACTGTGGGGGGTCTCTTACTGGTCCAAAATCTTGTTACAGGGAACAGTAAGTAGAAGAGCAATGCTGGCACAGTCTGACTGGGCAGAGCTATGAGATTCCTGACAGAGGGGTTTTATTGAAACCTAAGAAAAGCAGACAGAGGGCTTGAAGCAGCACAGAGTTTATTTTCAGAGGGGAATTTTCCAAGAGCAGCTGGGTTACCTGCGTGGCTTTCTGTAAATGCCTGTTAGCTGATGGCCTGTGCCTCTTAAATTACTGCAGCTTGAGCAGAGGGACTTCTGCAGCCAGGAGCATCTCCAGCAAAAGGAACCTGCTGTCACAGAAGTGCACCCAGGCAGTGTGTGGCTGGTGATTGTGGTGGTAGAAACAGCCTTTCCCTGCTCTGGGTGCAGGCTGACAGGGCTGCTTTGGTGGTTTTCTGTGAACGGGCAGAGGGAATTTGTTAGTTCAGATGAAGGATTTGTTATGGAGCAGTGTTCCTGGTTAGCGCACTGTTACTTCTGTTCATCTCATCATAAAAATACCAGCTGCAAAAGAACTGACTAAACGGAAATGTCAGCATAAATGAATGCGTCTGCGAGCAGGGGTGGGATCTTCAGAGTCTGAAGAAATGGCTTGAAGGAAGCACTGCGCAGCTGAGCCTACCTGAGGTAGTCGGAATAAAAAACTACCGAGTGGATACCTCGTTGGTGAGAAGATCATCTAAACCTCATGAGAAACTCAGACTTGCTTGGGCTCTTCTGGTTCTGCTGGATTAAGATATTTGATATGGAGCGTTTGAATTCGACGTGGTTTCAAAGCATATGCTTAGCTTCTAACATGTATAGAAAGAAAAGACGGTCTGGGAAGTGACGAGGGAGAGCCCCTGCAAGCGCAAAGACTGCTAATACAGGCTGAGCGTGGATTAATGGAGCACTCGTGTTCACTTTGCCTCAGGTTGGGTCATTCCAAAAAGCATCCATCAGCAGAGGTTTCTTGTGTTATCAGAGATCAGGAGGAGGAACGGGCACTGATGGGAAGTCATGATTGATGCAGCTTCCTGCGGTTGGAGCTCACTTGCCAGCGGCTCCATGGTGATGTGGGGATGGCAGCACCTTGGAACCAATAACTCCTTGGCGCACAGGGTGTGCTCCTCCTGGGTTTGCACTTCAAAAGCTGTTCTTTTAAAGTGAGTCTGTGGAATAATTTTGGTATAACTGCACAAGACTGTATTTACTGCCTGTCTTTCCTTGTGGAGAGAAAAGGCCTTGGAATAATTGTAGTTTTCAGACTGCTTCAATCTTCCTCCTTCATTTGCATGTACTTCCAGCTGGGAAGCTTACAAATTGAGTGCTGCTTCTTTTGATGTCGAACAATCATCCCCCTCTGCCTCCTGGCTCTGGTCACAGCAGGCAGCACAGACTGTCTCCAAGATAAGAGGGGAGTGGATTTGAAATTGGGCTTTCGTTAAAGAAACCTCACCATGTGGAAACCAGCAGCCATGAGCATTCCTTGTTGGAGTGCCCCGTAAATGAATTTTCAAATATGTATGAAAATGTTTATTTTAAGCAAGCCATTAGGAAAGTTAAAGTCAGGGAATTTAGATTCTTTCCATAATAGCATAAACGTTTGTTTTTCCAGTTTATAGTTTCCTAGTGTTCTGTCCATGAGAGCCAAATACGTGGCTTGTTCTGTTGTTTCCATGATGGATTGCAAGGGCTGCCCAAGCATGCTTCACAGGTTTGTTATTTCATACTGGGAGTGCTTGAGTTTGTGTGTTCAGATATACACATCATTTAAGACCGTTTTTGAAGAAGTGCCCATTAGGACCTGATGTGAGGGGATTAAAGAGACCTGTAAACTCCTGTCCGCACTGAGTGGGCTTTTGTTTTCCAGTTGGTAGCTGCGTAAATGGCTACTGGATGTATCCCAGGCCACAGAAGGTAAAGCTGTACCTGTCGTGTTGGCAGCAGTTCTGTGACACGAGTGTTTTTACAGTAAACTGGTGGATTTTTTTTTTTAGTCTTGGAATAATGCATTAATTTGAATCGCCAAAAGGATAGAATCACAGGCCTCCAAGACTAGCTTGCCTCTTGCCGTGCTGGGGAAATCCAAGTGCTAATTAGCACTACTGTTAAAAGGCCTATTTGGAATTATTACACTCTGTCAGAAGGAGGAGGCCGTGCTGGGTGCCTGGAGCCTCTGTAGAACCTGGTCAGCACTGCAGGTGACCGGCAGAAGCACACGAACTGTGGTTTGGAACCTGGCCTAACTGGTTGGATCCAGGACATCAAAGTCCTTGGAGCCTGTCTTTGAAGAACTGACAGTGAGTAGTCAAACGAGAAATTCAGGATTTGAGGGGGGGAAAGAAAAAAACCAGCCCTCATGTCTGTAATTCGGCATTGTGGGGCTCCAGTGTGACCTACTTCTGCAGGCTGTGTGCTAGAGAAGTGAGCAGGGAGCTTTTGTTGTCGTGCAGATACTGTTTCTGCAGGTGCCACTAGATCTAGGGCATGGTGGAGGATACAGTTTCTACCGGGCGAAGCAGGGTACGTTTCCATCGAGAAGGGTGGGAGCTGGCCAAGGCAGGGATGAGCTCAGTTCTTATTTTCTGCTGATGAAAGCCTTTTAGCGTGACATTGCTGAGCAAGAGCAATGCAGAAACTCATGATAAATTGCTTTTATAAATTAGATTTCTACTGCCATGTTTGCTAACAGCTTACAATGGGACTTGAGATCTCTTATGTAACTTACTTGAAATTAAGCCATACTGATTTTAAGCTCTGTGATGTGTATAAAGAGTTGATTGCGCTAAGAAGTCATTTGTAGTCTTGTTTGCTTTTGTCTTCATTTTTCCTGCTTCCTGCTAGGATAGATTGGGTGGCTTTACAGGGAACACAGTCATAAATTGAAACATACAGTGTTCTGTTCCATGGATATGTCCAGCTTTATTTGCAGGGAATGGAGGAGATGTGCTAGGCTTCCACTTGTGCAAATAGATGGAATTTATACCTGCAGCTACTAAAAAGCCTGGAATTAAATATGTTTCTGTAGTTTGGTTTTCTGAGTCTGGTCAGAATTAGCCTTAGAATGTTTGTCAAATGTTTTCTTCCTTCCATGGAGTCAAAAGGCACAGTACTGCCAGAAGCAAAGTCAAAGTATCAGGGTATTTGGACTGTCTGTAGTACTTGCAGCTTCATGTTTTGCAAGTAATTGTGCCAACTTTAATGTCAAACAACTGCAAGTGTGGAAGGCAGTTGAGGAGGGAACTGCAGCGGTTTTACACTTGGGTTTCCTTGCTGTAGAAACTTCGGCTGTGTCTTGCTTTGCTGAAATCCAAATTATTGTATATGAACCCATTTCTGCAGTAAAATTTGAAAAGTAGCTTTTGGCTACTTTGGTTTCCTGCTCTGCCTTGTTTGGTTTTGGGGTTTTTTTTTTGGTTATTTTGTTGTTTGGTTGTTTTTTGGTTTTTTTAATTAGGTAGAGAAGGGAAAAGATCCATTTCTTTCAGGTCTCAGTTTCTCCAGGTTGCATCTTCTGCTTGTAAGCGGAAAATACACTTCTTTGGTTCACAGTTGCCAAGTCACATACCAACAGTTCTGACCACCTTCTGATAATTTGTCTTTTCCTTAAGATACTCTTGGTATCTGCCTTCTCAGTCAGGGCCTGGAGGCCAATCTGTTTTTCAGTTCCTGGTCAACTACAGTATTGTTCTAGTGCAAGATAAAAGAATGAAAATCTTGTCTGATAAGAGTAGTCAGAAATCCATTTTATTCACTACGATAGGAGAATATGCCTATCAGTGTGCAACACTGTGTTTAGTGGCTTCAGACAATTCAGTGCTGCTTCATCTTCTGGACTGCTAATGCTTAGCTGAAAAGAGATATTGGGTAGTGCTACTCAATTACTAAATTGGATCTTACTTATATTTAATTTATGGTGGAGGTGAGGCTCACTGCCTACTGTCAGTATATTTTCATTTACACTTCAGTTCAGCTTCTTTACACCTTAATCTCAATTGTTCTGCTTTAGGAGTACCTGAATAGAATTGAGTAAAAATGCTGTCAGTTTACCTTTCGTCTTTTCTTTTCCAGCGGGGACCTGACGAGCTTTTCACTCCTTGTGTTACTAACGGACCCTTTATGATGAACAACAACTCTTCTTCTACAGGTAATATTGCCTATGAAATTAATAGCAATTGGGTGAGTATTGGAAATACTATGAGGAGGTCTGGTTTTCCCCAGTCTTCATTTTAAAATCTCTTCATTTTTGGTACTTACTGAGCCTTTTGTAGGACAGCGCTGAATCAGCTTCTGCCCTTGTCCACTCAGAACGTTATTAGACTAAGTAAAATTGTTACAGGACAATTGCCAAAACGCTTTTACAGAACTAGAACATGCAGGTTTTGCCGTAAACTGTCCTACTTAAGGCAGAGTTGTATTTCACACAGGGTTGTTTTAACTGTATGTAGTGTTTTGCTAGCTTGGGAGCAAACTACACCATCTAGAGGTTAGTAATTCCACCCAAGACAGTGCCCTTGGGTGCTCAGTCCAGAATTTTGCACTGCATGCTTGTCAGTGCTTTGAACTCCCTTACGGTGAGCTGCTCTTGTCTTGTTCCTTCATCTTCTGGCTGAGGCCTCTCTTATCAGCTGTATCAGCTCATGGCTTTGGTGTCGTGCTGCTGGTGGACTTTGTCACGTGTATGATCCAGCTGATCTAGAATGACATTTTGGTTTGTATTTGGTTTAATATCACTTGCTTAAAGGTGTCCCCTTCAAACTGCTCCATTGCCAATAGTACCAGTCAAAGTGAAAAGGAGTAAAGAGGGAATAACGCTGCAATCTAGAATGAGTGGCTCAGACCTTCATGGAGTAGAAATGTGGGTGGTGTGTGCTGTAAACAAGCTGTGAAGCAGCCCCCAGAGAGTTGACTCCATTGCAGTGGCATTCTGCTGTGTTGCTTGCAAAGTGTAATTTGAAAAAGAATAAAGCCATGTGTCTTCAGACTCCGGTTAAATTAGACTATGTAATTTCTCTGTAATGGAGTAATAACCAGATGGGGGAGCACAAACTGTATGTCAAAAGCTGTAAGTGTGCACGTGTTCAAGCCTGTTCTAACAAGCAGGATCTCTTGCTTTTTACAGCTAATGGAAACGACAGCAAAAAATTCAAAGGCGATATCAGAAGTGCTGGGGTCCCATCCCGTGTAATCCACGTCCGGAAGCTCCCCAGTGATGTCACAGAGGCAGAGGTCATTTCTTTGGGCTTACCTTTTGGCAAGGTCACCAATCTTCTGATGCTGAAAGGCAAAAATCAGGTATTGTCTTCATAATTGAAAGCAGGGATTATGTCAAAGGCTCGATGAGTTTGTCATCAGTAAACCAGTTTGAAGTTGTTTAAACTATTGTTGCATATTAGGAGTCAATGACTTCTGCCTGCTGTTATTTTACATGGTTATCCCCTGAGCTTTGGAAAACACTGTTTTCAGACTGTACGAGGAGTTAAGTCCGTAATTGCGAGTTGTCACTTATAATTAACATTATGCTTGGTTTTTAAATTACAGACCAAGTGAATTATTTGGACAGCAGTGACATGAGTTGGCCTTATTCACAGTTGAGTAACCTTTGCATATTAAGGCCACCTTTACAGATACAATAAATTAGCTGGGTAAAGCTAAAACACTCTTGGGTAATGCAGGAGGTGTGTGCTAATTGGTAACTAAAATTGTCTTGCAAATTAAGGAGTAAAAAAGCAAGCCAACTTTGATCACTGCTTAAAATACACTGTCTTTAATCTTAATTATGGAAGTGTCCCTCTGATACATTGCATGGTGTGATTTGATGTAAGTACTTTATGGTAATGGCTTGCTACAGTCCCTTACGATTTTGTTTTAAGTGGAGAAGACCAGAAAGGGGCAGAGCAGCGAGTGGGCTTCCTGTTCCATTGGGTGGTATGAGAAGCTGCTTAACAGGAGCAGCATAAAGAATCTGGGTTATTGCAGTGTTCTGGCAGACACTTGTGTTGTTGCCAGTTCCCTCAGTCCATGTAGCATGGAGATCTTGGGATGAGAATAAAATGTTATGTACATCAAGTCAGTCTGCAGTGACGGTCCTCATGTGTTCTGCCTGCATGAACAGTTCTGTGTATGAAAACCTGTATGAATGCAGTTGTGAAAATCGAATGCAGTTACAGTTCAGCTGGAAGTTGCTCCTAAAGTTATCAATCGTGTGACGTTGTTGAGTGTCAATGCTGTCTGTGTGAGCTTCTTGATAATGTGTTGCTGTTGGGTTTGACTTCTGTGCAGGCTTTCATAGAGATGAGCACCGAGGAGGCAGCCAACACCATGGTAAACTACTACACCACAGTCACTCCAGTCCTGCGCAGACAGCCCATCTACATTCAGTTCTCCAACCACAAGGAGCTTAAGACAGACAGCTCTCCAAACCAAGAAGTTAGTTTGCTCTTTACATTGTCATTGCTGGTGGGAGGGACGGAGTTTGGGTTTGCGTTGCTGGTGTAGGCCTGGGAGGTTTGGAGACTTGGTTTTACTATCAAAGTGCTCAGCAAAGCAGACTAGTTCTCGCTTATAAGGGCTCATGCAATAGCTGTCATCCAGTGTCTCAGCAGACTATTAAATGAACCACTAAAACTACCTTAATGCCAGGGAAGGAAGATGCAGAGTGAATAGGAGTTCATGAGAAGTGGTGTTTTAGCATTCCTGAGTTGGAAACAGTAAATGAACTTACCAAAGGATTGATGAACATTTAGTGCTTTAAGGGGGGCTGAGTCACCTTCCCTGGGAGTGTTTAAGGCACGGATGGACAGGGTGCTGAGGGACATGGTTTAGTGATTGGTAGGAATAGTTGGACTCGATGATCCCATGGATCTCTTCCAACCTGGTTATTCTATGATTTTATGATTCTGTGTCTATAAAGTGATGCTCTGGTGGGACAAAACTCATCTGCAGTAGTGTCCAGTCTGCCACAGGCAGCACACGAGCACAGCAGCTCCTCAGGCTTTGCCTGGACTTTGTAGAGTTTCTGTGCAAGGTACACTCTGCATAGGGTAAAAAATTCCCATTTTTGGCTTGGCAGCTCTTGGCAATCTTTCTGGACAGGGACTCTGGAAAGAAGTTGTTTGGGTGGGTGGTTTCTCTTGTCTGTGTTTGAAATGTACTAAAGTCCTTGCATCCCCAGCCGTAAGAAGGGCAAACTACTACCTGTTGAGTTCTGCTAGTGGTTTGCAGATGGGCAGCTTGAGAGAAGCTGGATGTGTACTTCAGCAAGCAAACATGTCGATCTAACAGAGTGTTTGGTTCCACAGCGTGCCCGAGCAGCTCTGCAAGCAGTAAATACCATCCAGGCAGGAAACCTTGCACTGCCAGACGCTGCTGCAGCGGTAGATGCAGGAATGGCAATGGCTGGCCAGAGCCCTGTCCTGAGGATCATTGTTGAGAATCTCTTCTATCCTGTCACTCTGGATGTTCTCCATCAGGTAAAACACATCTCCATAACTTCTTGATCATTGTCCTGGAGGAAAGAGTAGCAACAAATAGTGGATTGTTTTATTTGCAGTGGCTGTGTTCTCATGGCATGTGGTTTTATCTGCGTAACTCACTTTTTGAACATAGCTGTCAAATTTCTACTTTCTGGAGACTGACACCTACACAAGATTTTTCTATTTTTGGTCACAGTCTGTCCAGACTTTGATTTCCAGAGATGTATATGCTGTTCCATTTCAATTGGATTGTGATCTGGTACAGGGCAGGGGATGAGTATTTATGTTTTCAAGACTGCTTTTCAGGTTCAGTTCAGGGCTTAGCAGAAGGAGCTGCTACCTGGCCTTGGGCATGGGTAGGGGAAGCAAATAGTGTCCAGGAGTCATTTAGGCAGTAGCCTGTTTGGAAAGCTCCTGCTGTTGTTGTTTAACTTAATCTTTGTGTTTCAAATGCAACCATGACTGCATTTATGAATCCCTGAAATTTTCAGGAAAGTTCCAGTTTGTGAAGGTGTCTTGTGAATCTTCCTGCATAAGAATTCATAACAAACAAACTTTATTAAGGGGGCAGTTTAGTGCCATGGCACAAGTTAAGCAGTGCCCGTGGTGGAGTTCAAAACCTGGAATTTCTAACTTGGAAAGCCCACAAGATGAAAGGATAATTTTTGTTATTTCTCCCTCTAATAATGGAGATCAGTATGAAATGAACTTACCGGAAATGAGATAAGGTGTGTAAATATTGTCTTGCAGATTTTTTCCAAATTTGGTACAGTCCTGAAAATCATTACGTTCACGAAGAACAACCAGTTTCAGGCCCTGTTGCAATATGCTGACCCAATGAGCGCTCAGCACGCCAAACTGGTGAGTATGGTGCTTGCAGTGCTAAACACCTGAATGTTTTTAACATTTAGGCTTGCTTTTGTTAGTCTAGGATCAATGTTAGAAACTTACGGTTTGGAGGTTTTGGTGGTTATGCGAGACTTCTGTGAGCATCACCCTGGTGACGGAGAAGGACCTCAGGGTGTTGGTTGACAGCCAGCTGAACACAAGCCAGCAGTGGCTCAGGTGGTCAAGAATGCCAGTGGCATCTTGGCTTGTATCAGCAACAGTGTGGCCAGCAGAACTAGTGTGGCCAGCAGAACTAGAAAAGCGATTGTGTCCCTGTACTCAGCATTAGTGAAGCTGCACCTTGACCACAGAGTTCAGTTTTGAGACCCACGCTGCAAGGACATTGAAGGGCGGGAGAGCCTCTGGTGAAAGGGAACCCAGCAGGGAAAGAGGCTCAAGAACAAGGGTTATGAGAGGTGGCTGAGGGACCTGGGGTTGTTTAGCCTGGAGAAAGGAGGAGGAGGGGAGACCTCATCACTGTCTATGACTGCCTGAAAGGAGGTTGTAGCAAGGTGGGTGTTGGTCTCCTCTCCCAAGTGATGAGAAGAAACAGCCTCAAGTTGTGCTAGGGGAGGTTTAGATCGGATAGTAGAAAAGATTTCTTCACTTGAAAGGGTTCTCGAGCACTGGCAGAGGCTGCCCAGGGAGGTGCTTTTCAGCATCCCTGGAGGTATTTAAAAGATGGGTAGGTGAGGTGCTTGGGGAGTCACAGGTATGGTTGGACTTAATCTCAAAGGTCTTTTCCACATAAGCAATCCTATGATTCCCTATGCAAGTGGGAGGGAGTTTCCCCGCCTGGAGCAGTGCGGCTGCCTTGGGTGAAGGGGATAAAATGAAGCTTTCCCTACATAAAGCGAGATACCCACTCCATCTGAAGGGAGCACACTGGTACCTGGGATGATCCAGCACCTTCTGTCTTCGGACGCTTGTTGCTGTGATGTTGGTATAAATGCATCTTGTTTTCCTTTCAGTCTTTGGATGGACAGAATATCTACAATGCTTGTTGTACACTGCGCATTGATTTCTCAAAGCTCACAAGCCTCAATGTAAAATACAACAATGATAAGAGCAGAGATTATACACGACCGGACCTCCCTTCTGGGGATAACCAGCCCGCCCTTGATCAGACCATGGCAGCTGCTTTTGGTGAGAGTTCTTGCAGCAGGGGCAGGACAGAGAATCCATTGGTGTGTCAGCTGGGGAAGTGGAGGGGGCATAATCAATGTGTGTGGTTGTACAACGTTTTGGAATACAGTATAACTCATGAGGAAAATTTGGGAACCAGAATCCAGGTAGTGCAAAATGCAAGTAGGAGTGTATGTATGTGGGCGTGTGCTACTGCTTTGTGAGCTTCTCTGTTTGTTGAGGACTTGGAAGGTTTTCCAGCTATCTGTGCTTCGAGTGCCATCTGCTGTTTTGCTTACAATGCGGCCTCTGTGGTAATTTGGGGTGTGGTAACCTACGCTTTGAAAACTGCATTGTGGTTAAGCAGTTACAGGAGATGCTAGCTTGTGTTCTGGTCTGCCGCCACCTTCTAATTGCTGTTTGAGTGCCACAGAGTTTAAAGAGGAATACTTTTTGGAATTTCTTCAAGTTCAGCATTATTAGAGGCATTTCTGAATTGCTATTTATGTTTAACTTTCACCAAATGCTTGTGTTGAAGAACAGATCAAGATATTCCAACGAAGTCTCGGGTTGAGAGAGTTGAGATTGTGTAGTCTGGAGAGGAGAAGGCTCTGGGGAGATCTCAGAGCACCTTCTGCTACTGAGAGGGGCCCCAGGAAAGCTGGGGAGGGACTTTTTACAAGGTCGTGTAGTGATAGGATATGGGGGGGTGGCTTGAAACTAGAAGGCGGAATATTCAGATTAGGCATTAGGAGGAGATTCTTCATAATGAGAGTGGGGAGGCCCTGGCCCAGGTTGCCCAGAGCTGCCCCATCCCTGGAGGTGTTGAAGACCAGGTTGGATAGGGCTTGGAGCAACCTGATCCAGTGGGAGGTGTCTCTGCCTGTGGCTAGGGGTTGGAACTGGATGGGCTTTAAGGTCTCTTCCAACTCATACCATCCCATGATTCTAAGTCTAGAGTTTTCTTGCTCTTGGGTCTTTGTATAACATGTGTATCTTTCCCAGGTGCCCCAGGGATAATCCCAGCTCCTCCATACGCAGGGGCTGGCTTTCCTCCTACCTTTGCAATTCCTCAGGCTGCAGGTACTGTAATTCGTAAGTTGAGATTTTTTTTTTATATAGGTTTTTCTCTTGCTGAGGAATGTTTTAAAGCGAAGAAGGGCTGGTTTTGTTGGGGTTAGCCAAGCATTTAGGCACAGAAGGGAGCACATCCAGGAACGCGAGGGTGCAGCTGTAGTGCCTCTGGCTGGGCAATATCCCAGTGACAGGAGGAAAACATGTAGCGGGATGGGAGAGGCAGGAATGGTGGGTTTTAGCAGTGGGGGGAGATGGGGAGTGTTTCAAACTTCACGTGTAGTGGCAGAAGCTGGGAACTCACTTTGACAGCTGTAGATGTGGTCAAAAGCAAGGAACTTTTGTCCACTTTTTTGAGTAAGGCTGGTGTTTAAACATGACCCTAGTTACATTGCTGTTACAGTTGCACTGTGAATCTTTTGGCTCATATTGTAGGTAACAAATTATTGCTTCTTGCAGTAGCTGATCCTCTGGGGTGAGACCCTTAGTATTTAGGTACTGGATGCATCCATCGCAGTGCCAAAATAAACAATTTTTGCTTGGCATACTGAATGATGTTGACATTCGTGTGACTTGATGGAATTTCCTTGCTTATGACATACAAGCACACATCAAACTGTCCAACCATTGATTTGTTAATATCCTGTCCTCTTGGGGAACTAGACAGTGGCCCTTAGAGGAATAATTGCATTTAATTGATTCCTTGAACTCCAAAGCTCTTCCCTTTGGAGGACTTATACAGCAATCTGCTGGCTGTTACTGTGAGCAACCTAAAAATGCCTCTAGATAAATATCTGCTTCTCCATTCAGGAAGGGATTAGCTGGTACCATTTGATATTGGATTGTTCTATGCATGGTTAAAGAACAAAGCATTTTTGGCATGCACTGGTTGGAAAGACCCTTGCAAATGCACTGTATGCGATACCTTTCCTGCACCAACAGAGCTGAGGCTTTGAGCTGATTCCGCTGCTTGTGAAACATGCAAAATGTTGTAGCCAACAAGATAGCGCTGAGAGGCACCTGATAAGCACCAGGCACTGCAAGAGCAAGCACTATTGAGAATTACACCATTTCCACAGCACCAGAATTGGAGGCTCCTTTTGTTCTTAGAACACGTGGTTGGCTGTGGTTTCAGTGGTGCCTTGCCTGTAACGGAAGGTGTGCTCTTCTCCCTTCTGGTGCGGCAAATCACTAGAGTACCTGCTGTGAATTTCTTTACTGGTTAATATTCTTTAATTTCCAGGCCTGACAGTTCCAAATGTTCATGGAGCACTAGCTCCTTTGGCTATCCCAGCAGCTGCAGCGGCTGCAGCAGGACGGATTGCCATTCCCGGCCTCGCTGGGGCAGGGAACTGCGTTCTGCTGGTTAGCAATCTGAATCCTGAGGTTAGTGGAGTCCTGACTTTTACTTCTTTCTCTTTCTTGTTACCTCTGCTCTCACTTTCTGAACACATTGTGCTGAAACTCATTGAAAGTGAAATCCCACTGTATCCTAAAGGAAATGACAAAACTAGAGGAGCAGCTGATGTTCTTTGCCAGCTCTCAAACTCCAAGCAGACCAGTACTCTAGTTGCTGAAGGGAAATGAGAAAGTCCATCTCAAATTAAAATCTTGCTCTTCTTTGGTTCAAAGCCAAGGATGCTGCCTGCCTGCTTTGGTCCCATAAAGACTACAGTGCCTGTCCCCTGCTCCCTCTTTGATTTGGAGTCTCCCTGCCATTCCCATGGAATAGTCGTTTGGGTCACAGGGTAGTCATGTCCATTCTTTCCTTTCCTTAGCATGTTGTAGGTTTTAATGAATTAATTCAGAACTACAGAGAGAGTCCATTCTGGCCTTTACTCTTTCTGTATAGTGTCTGGACCCCTGCCAGCTTGACTTTGTACCTGTGCAGTATTTCCTCTGCCATGTGCTTGCCCATTTTCCCTTTCCAAGATTCTTGGAAGTTGTTTTTTCCTTAGCTAAACCCCTTAACAGCTCACAGTTTACATTTTCAATTCCACTTAAGTGAGTTGAACTGTTTGGATTTCTTTAAAAAACAAAGCCAGTAATATTTGAACAAAAATCTTCTTTGATGAAAGACAGTGTCATGAGATAATTTGATTTGGGTATTTTGGATTTTTCTGCAGTCAGCTTGTGGCTCTATGTTGGATTGAAAGTGTAGAATCTCGTAGTGTGTGCAGCAGTCTGAGCATCTGCTGAAAACCCCTTTAACTGGTGGGACTGTGCACACAAGTTAATGCTCCTTTGCGAAGCTATAAAACTTACCAGCGGTGTCAGAGTAACCACAAAACCTCTTTGGCATTAAAGGGGAAGCCTGGATGTGATGAATGATCAAAATATTTAATTCCTGATGAGAGGAACCAATTGAATTGGTATTTCAGACTACTCTGTATCTGTCATTGCTCTTTTCTCCAGGGCATGAAATAATGGCAGGGACTGCGATACAGCTTTGGTTTGGATGAGTTGCTCTTTCTGCTTAGGAACTCCTCTGCCATTCCAGGAGCTGTCATCTCTGCCTCAGTCCCCATAACTTGCTGTTCAAACAGAAGTCTTTAAATCTTTAAGAGCTGGCATCATAATCCTTGACCAGTGTGATGCTGCCAGCTGTGCTTCCTGGGGTGACTTTGCATTGTCTGGGTGGCAGGGCAGGACACAGGACTGTGCTGTACCCATTCAATCTGCACGTGTTCACAGCTCTGAGCAGTGTCTGAAGTGTGCGCCCAGTTCCTGAAGCAAGAGGAAGCAGTTATTTCATGCCTTGGGTTTGTTTGAGCTCTTCACTATCCATCCAGCTTATCTTTGGACTAGAGAGACTTTGATACTTGTACTGAAACTGTGGACTAACAGACCTGAAACTTTTTCCATTGCCTGTATAATCAGTGTTGTAGAAACTTACCTGTGCCACAACCAGTGAGTTAAGAGACAGTATTTCTCTAGAGTGACTACTCTGCCATAATGGATAAAGAGTTTTCAGAATCATGGAAACTGAAATTATTCCACTCCTCCTTTCCATGAGGAGTGGAAGAAATCTGTGTCTCAGCTTGCAGTGACTTCCACTTTACATGCAGACTCTGGCCTGTAATGTCTGGTGTCACAGGGAGCAGAGGTGCTTTTCCTGCCTTCGTGGATATTTGGATTTGTGCGATGGGATCAAGCCACAGATGGAAGGGAATAAACTCCTATCACAGATGTGATATTGAGTTCCTTCATAGCAGACCTTTGAGGTTTTTTGTCGTGGTACAGCTGCTCATCCAGATAATCTTTTGCTTTAAAGGCCATGATTGGTATCGAAATGGGACTTCGCTTGTGCTATTACAGCTAAGTGCTGCAGTGTGGATTGCTTCCTATAGTCACTGATCCCAAAGCAGAAAATACAGCTGTATTTGGCTTGATTCATGAAGTCGTTTCTTCTAGGAGATTCTTGTAATTGGAGAAAACCTTTTAAGTCAAATTTCAGGGAACACCATTGCTGTTTAACTGGGAATTAAAGCCTGTAGAAGTCACTCAGGTGTGATACTGTCTCTTACTTCTTTGTATATCTTAAGTAAAAATGCCTTTTCTTTATCATTGTGTTCCACTAGGTAAAACCTATTAACTGTTTCTGTAAACGAGTTATTGTATGTAGAATTCTATAAATCTGACTGATGGAACACTACATATTTCCTTATGTATTTACTGACCTGTGTTTTTTGCTACTTTTTTCTTTTCTCCCCATCCCTGAATTTTTTTTCTTCCCCTGATCCGGAATTTCTTTGCCAACTGACTGCACGGTACTTCTGCTTCCTGTTGTTGCTTGAAACAAAAAAAATATAAACATTCCCCTTCCAAAAAAAAAAAAAAAAAAAAACCCTGCTCTTCGGAAACCAACCTGCCCTTCAATATTAACCATCTTGAAAACTTCATCATCCATCAACCAATTTCGCCATTTCCTGCGGGGACTCTGCCCTTCCTCGTTGTGGACGATTTGTGCAACCTCGCTCTCCCCTTCGATTCCTTACCTCTTCCCTGTCCCTCCGCTGCCTTGCTCTGCTGTTCTCTAAAGAGAGTTACACCCCAATGCCTCTTTATTCTTTTCGGTATGTTATTATTCACACTTTTTATTACCTTGTTTTTCATTTATTTGAGATTTACTTTTTTTTGATACTTCAAAAAAATGTACAGTTTGCAGTTTGCCATTTTTTTTGAATGCGTAATTTCATTTTGACATTGTTTACTTAGTTTGCTATTTTAATTTAGTTTGCCTTTATTTTATGTTCAGTTATGCATGGTTTATTGCATTGCATGTCTTTTATAAGAGTTTTAAATTGTGATAGCATGCTAAATTGTCCAGTCTTCTGGCAGTAAGATTTTTGCTTTTTGCTGAAACCCAGTATCTTTTCTTTAATGTATTGTTCCATTATTATTCTGCTGTATAAGAATTTCCCTTAATTAGAGCAGAATAAGTAACCATGGTTGGAATGAGATCAGTTCTGGTTGTGTATGAATGTTTTTGCTGTTGGATTGATTAGCTAATATTAAGTTGAATGAGACTTCATTTTTTTTCCTGCTACCTAAGATAATTCTTGTTTCCTCACTTTCTGAAGGAGTCTATGGTGACGTACAGAGGGTGAAGATTCTATTTAAAAAGAAAGAGAACGCCCTAGTGCAGATGACTGATGGGAACCAGGCCCAGCTTGGTAAGCAAGCTTACAAGTATCAGACTGTTGGCATTAAGAGACCTGATGGATATTTAAAGCTGGAGTATCCATTCTTTATCCTCTTCCCAAAAAAAGGCCCAAAACCTGAACTAGTCCATGCTATGCATATGTAGCATGGATTTGGGGCAGTTCTGGAAAAGGTGTGGATTGTTTGTGCGTGATAATCTAGAGGGTATAGAGGAAAAACCGTACAATAAGGCAGAGTGACAGTGCCTGTTGTGCAGTTCTGCAGGATGCGGCATCTGCCTTGGGGAGAATTGTAGAATGGTTTAGGTTGGAAGGGGCCTTAAAGCCCATCCAGTTTGGTCCTCCGGCTATGGGCAGGGACACCTCCCACTGGATCAGGCAGCTCAAGGCCCCATCCAACAACAGAACTAGGATGAAATGCTGGCTGTGACACGCGTCTCCAAATGAGACTGAAATGCCCAGCGTTGTCTCTCACTGTTGCAGCCATGAGCCATTTAAATGGTCAGAAGCTCCACGGGAAGCCGATCCGTATCACACTGTCCAAGCACAATATAGTGCAGCTTCCCCGCATGGGGCAGGAAGAGCGAGGTCTGACTAAGGACTATGGAAATTCTCCTCTGCATCGTTTCAAGAAACCAGGCTCCAAGAATTTCCAGAACATCTATCCCCCATCTGCCACTCTTCATCTCTCCAATATTCCGTAAGTATCCGCGTGGAGAGTTCCTACGTGGCAGTGTATAAAAATCTTTGCAAATTTAGTGTAAGACTAAATGTGGTTGGCTTTTTGCTGCTAGCAGGAGGAGAGCTTGACCATGTTCCTGGTGTTCCTCAGGACCTTTCCCGCCCAAGAAACTGTAGAAAAGGGTCTGAGAAATGATTTTTAGAAATTTAGTCTGTCAGCATATGTTTAAGTGGAAAATGTGTTTGTTTCAGACCTTCAATAACTGAAGAAGACCTCAAGATGTTATTTTCAAGCAATGGGGGGATGGTCAAAGGATTCAAATTCTTCCAGTAAGTGTTTTCTCTTAATGTCTGTCCATACACTGGGCTTTTCAGTTTGAGAAGTGTAGAAGCACTTAGTTCTGGTTGAATTGCAACTCGGGCTAAGAGGAAAGTGAGCAGAATCATCACTAATGTCCTATTTGTCTCTCTGGAATAAAGAATGCCAGAGCAATCCTGGGGTTGACTGCGTGGCGAGTATGAGGTGATGAAGAAAGCTACGGTGTCAGTGAGAAGCTTGGATATGTGTGTTTATGATACAGATGTACCCTTTCATATACAAAGAAAGGATGTTGCAGTTATCTGAGTTATTAATTTTCTGCCAGCCTTGTTGGGTGCTAGATAAGAAAACTTGCATCTTGAATCCTGGGTTCTGTTTTGGGCCCCTCACCAAAAGAAGACATTTGAGGGGCTGGAGTGCATCTAGAGAAGGAGAAAGGAGCTGGGGAAGGGTCTGGAGAAAAAGGTATTGAGATGCGGCTGAGGGAACGGGGGTGTTTAACCTGGAGAAGAGGAGGCTGAGGGGAGACTTCATTGGTCTCTGCAGCTCTAGGAAAAAGAGGTTGGAGCCAGGTGGATGCCGGGCTCTTCTCCCAAGTAACAAATGATAGGACAAGAGGAAACGGCCTCAAGTTGCACCAGGGGAGGTTTAGATTGGTTATTAGGAAAAATTCTTCCCCAAAAGGGTTCTTGGGTGCTGACAGAGGTTGCCCAGGGCAGTGGTAGGGAGTCCCCATCCCTGGAGGTGTTTAGAAGACAGGTAACAAGGTACTCGGGGATACGGTTTAGTAGTGGGGTAGGTATAGTTGGACTCAATCTCTAAGATCTTTTCCAGCCAAGGGGTTCTGTGAGCTGGAGAAACTCCATACAGAAGCGCTGAATATGACTTAAACTTGTGTCTTCTCAGGAAGGACCGCAAAATGGCTCTGATCCAGATGAGCTCTGTGGAAGAAGCCATTCAATCACTCATCGACCTCCATAATCATGACCTGGGTGAGAATCATCACCTGCGTGTGTCCTTCTCGAAGTCCACCATTTAAAGCTTTGGAAGGCGGGAGACAAAATGGACTTGACTTAAAAACCTCTTGGGTTCAGCCTTGACCTTTCAGAGGCTGAGCACTAAGGTTTCAACTTCCATCATTCCAGAAAAAAAAAAAAGCCACTTTAAAAATGCAGCTGAAGTGACCTTAAAAAAGACCAGAGATTTTATTTTTTTAAAGAGAAATCAGTTTACCGGTTTTTAAAAAAAAAAAAAGAAAAATTAAGTCTAATTCCTATTGCTAACCTTGCGGTGATGGGTAACAATCTTGACTGTTCGAATGAAAAAAAAAAATCACAAGTTCAAGTTTACACTTTGGAAACCTGCTCTGGGAAATTCCCCTCCTCTCCTGCCCCTTCTCCCCCCCCAAAAAGCAGATCCTGACAAGTTTTATCAGGTTTCACATTGATGCCTTTTTGATTTTCTTTACCCATCCATGCCTTGAAAGACCTAAAACCACTGTGCAAATTCACTTTAGCGCCTTTGAGTCAGGATTTTGCTAAATGTGTGGTGGTATCGGAGCTCCCAACTCGCCCAGCACAAGAATAAGTTGCATTGATCCTATCTTAACTGTGCATCTGCTATCCCGTGCCTTAAACCTTTTACTTCTTTGGGGAAAACATCTCAGCTGTAGGGAGTGAATTGGGAGAGTTGAGGGGAATGTTTTTGAGCTCTGCCTTCCTGGATCAGCTCGGTTGTGGGGAAGGACAAGTGAAGCTGGCAAGAGTGGATAAAGAAAATATTGGGCTTTTACTCTTCAGGCAGTTGTTGCCACTGTCTGTGAAATGTCTCTTACCTGCATAATACTATGTGTCTTCATGCCACTCTCCAATCTGCTTGTGGTGTACGGCATCTGCAAACCTTCCAGTGGGAGTTGTTTTAAGATCCTTTGTCTGTAAAATTCAGACTAAGCAGAAAGGTCTGGGTGGGGAAGTGTTTTCCCAAGACCAAATTGCATTCCATTGTCACTAGCAGGCTCTGCCCTTTGTGGGAGTGTTAATCGTGATAGAAATCAACCACTGCTGGACACTTGTGAAGACGAATCATTATGAGTTTGTCGAAATTGTGTATGTGTGTATATATATATCTAAATACTCGGCTAGGATTTGAAGAATTATTGGCTATCCCACATTTAGAAAGGTGTTCCTGTGAGTCACCTTCGTGCCCCTCATTTGAGATTAACGAGACCAACGTAGCTCTGCCATCACTCTTATAGCATGTCTTCAGCGTTTGAGCTTTTTGTTTTAATTCTTGTATTATACTTTTTGATGCCGTTGCTGTCCTCTGTGCCTAGCAATATTTCCAGTTGACCAAATATTCTAATCTCTATATGCAAAAGAAATAGTTTTAAGTACCTTTATAGAATGATAAGATGGTATAAGCGTAATCTAAATTTACTCCTTTGTGGTATTACCCTCGTATACTGTACTTTCTCTTTTTGTTTTGTAATTGAAACTGTAGGGCAGGAATTTAGTTACCAGGCTGAGGTCGTGACTGAGGATGAGTAATGTAATGAAATCAATAAAGGATGCGAAGCAAAGTGGATTTTTAAAGCAAAGCATTTGAGATCATGATCACAAACAGCTTGTAAACGTAAGAAAAAGGACCCAGGCTCAAGTTTTTGTCTTTTTTAACCTATAAGCCCAGATCTTTTTAAGTTATAGGAAGGGAATTTATTAAACGTAGAACGCAGCAGATCGTTTTTTCCCAATGATACAACTCGTTTATATTTTTTCTGGCTTACAACTCTTTCCCGGGCCATTCTGCCTTCTATTTCGTATAATCCGATGTTGCCTTACATTTCCCTCTAACCTGCAACCTGTTCGGATGCAAAATAACAAGAATCTTGTACTTTTTTTCAGGGTTTTTCTGCAAATTGTGGACCAAAGTTTGTTTTTTAATTGTCTTAGTGTTGCAAGTTACGATTTCCTTGCTTTACTGTGGGAGCTCTTGACTTGCCTAGCACTGAGTGTTTGGAAAAGTCTTAACTTTCCGTAGTTCCTCCCTGAACTCTTGAGGATGTGAATTATGCTGGAGAAGTGTGTGATGTCTGAGTGAGGGTTCGGCTTGGGTTGCTGCCGTGGGCTGGGTAATCCCTGTCTGCCTTGGGCTTGGTTTGCGGCTGAGAAATGGGAAACCATCTCTGGTGGTTACCTGGCTTGAGCCGAGGCCGTTCCGCTGCCGCGTGGATGCTGGCTTCAGGTACTCCTGAATCGGAGCCTGCCTGTTAATGAAGCCTTGTGGTCTGCCTCTGGAAAGTTCTGTGGTTGCTTGCCAGTTCAGGAGGGCAAATTCAGGTGTCTTGGTGGTTGTTGGGGTTCATTTACTCATGTCCCTCCCTCCAGAGGCGAAGCCCTGCTCCTCGTGGAGCTCTGGCAGCGCTCAGCTCGGAGGATCCGTGCGCAGCCCAAGCGGGACAGCTGGGGTTTGATCTTTTAAATGCATTCATCCAACCTATCTCACCCAGGATGCTGGGAAGAGGCTGTCCGGAATTAAACCTCTCCGATGGCCTCTGGCATTGGTTTGGTCAACCCACAGGCTGGAGAAGATGAATCGAGGTGACCCCGGAACCCAGGCAGTTGTGGGTTTTTCCTTTGGATCCCTGTGTTTGCATGTAAAGAATGTGAGTAACAAAAGGGTGTACATATTTATAATTTTTTATACCTGTTGTAAGACGAGGGGGCAGCGAAACCCGTTTTTTTATGGTGAACAGATGTATTGTATATTTTGATAACAGCTCTTACAGGTTCAGTATTGTGGAAGGTGGGGTGGGAGGGTAAGCACACAACATCAGAATTCCATTGCCTCTTTCAAAGAATGTTTGTAATGCAAAAAGAAAATGAAATTAAAACTATTTTATAACAACCTTTGTACCTTTCTGTAGCTCCATTATTTACTGTTCAGATTGTAGAAAGCAGTTGTTGGCCAGTCTGTACTTGTGCTTTCAATAAATTTCTTCTGTATTCTTTGCTTCTGATTTTCCTATCTTTTTATTGTGCCTTTTTTTTTTTTTTTTTTTTTGCTTCTGATTTTTCCTTCTCACGTAATTCCAGCTGCCTCATTTTATTTAACTTTGACCCTTCACATACCTCTGGGCTGGCGGTTGTCCCTGTAGTGTCTGTGTGGAGAGGGTGAGGAGCCGAGGCTGAGCCTGGAAGGGGCTGTGGTGCAGTTCAGAGGTTGTAGGGCTTTAACTGATGCTCTGCCTTTGTCACACTCCAGCACTTTTTTACTTCACATTCCTAAACTTTCCATATATTCCAGCTAATATCCGTAAAATAACCCACTTTCAAGTCAAACACGTAACGCTCTGTAGTTTTGTACTTTAGATGTGTCAAAGCTGACTGGTGGCTTCACATCCAGTGGGGGGCAGGGGACATTCCTAGCGTAACTCCCATGGAAGTGGGGTAAAGGATGACACCAGTTCCTGTTGGTTTTACCAGTGTGGAGAGCTCCTGGCTGTGCTGGGCACGCTGGGATCAGCTTTTCCTTGCAGAGGTTTGGGTTCTTACGGGTGTGCTCAGCTCCATTACCTTTTGGTAAAATTTTTGGTAATTTGGTAAAATTTTTTGGTAAAAATCCTTTTGGGAAGGATTTTTCCTTTTGGGAAGGATTTTTCCCCTGGTGTGAACCTGGAGCCCTTGGAGCACGTTTGGATATTTGGGGTTGGGACTCCCCAGAGCTTTGTTTTGAAGGGAGGTGGGTGCTCACTGGGAAATGCTGAGAGCCTGGGGGGACTGAGAAAGGCAGCTGGATGAGTCCTGTGGTGGGAAAGGTTGGGATGCATGGCCCTGGAGCCTGTCTGTGGGATCATCGGGATGCAGTCGGAGGCTGGTGGGAAGCACACTGGGGTGCAGCATCCCAGCAGCCCTGAACTGGTAATGCTGCTGCACATGGGTGGGCACCTCGCTTTTTCTGGGATAGGATGAATCCATGGAGCTGTAGGGTCTGTGGTTCCGCTGTTTTCTGTCCTTTGGCCACGTTCCTTGTGTGTCCAGCCCCTCAGCATTAAAGAAAAGCCCCATTTCCTAGATGCCTAGGTATGGATTTCGGTCTTCGCAGCTCCTGCCGGAGATAATTTGTTCCTTGGAAGTGTAAGGGCATTTGTGACCGCTGCCTTTTCCCTGGCCTGCCTGCCTTGTCTGGGAACGCTGGCGAAGGGATGCTTGTGTGGAAGCAACACTGAGCAGCGTGCATCGCTGCCCTACAGAGATGAATTCATAGATTGCTTCTGGATCGCTTTGGCAGGTTCTCCGCTTCCCCGCACACAGCTGCTCCTCAAGGGCAAAGCCTTGGAGCGATAAACCAGCACCCCCTGCTTCTGTTGGATTTTCCAGAGGAGAGTGGTGGTTGCTAGTGCCAGGAGGGCTGGTGCATCAGAATCACAGATTCTGATCGCTAGATTGGAAAAGACCCACTGGAGCATCGAGTCCAACCACTCACTAAACCATGTCCCTCAGCACCTTTTAAACATCTCCAGGGAAGCCGATTCAACCCCCTCCCTGGGTAGTGTGTGAATATAAGAGGCAAAAACATTGCATCCTGATCTTTCAAGAAGGTGTCCTGTCCACAGCACCTCCTGCCCTGCTCTCCTACCTCCAAGGTCCTTGGAGAGGGGAAGAGCAGTCACTGTGGTGGGAAAATACGTGGTGGTGCCCTAGGGAAGGCAGGAGCCCTGGAGCACCATCCTCTGCCCATCCCCGTCCCTCTCAGCACAGGCCATCGCTAATTAGCTGCTTGGTAATTACGCCTGCCAGCTCTGCTGAGGGCAAAGCCAAGATCGATAGTGGGGTGGGTCACCATGGCAACAGCAGCATCTGCCTGGGGGGAGGATGGATGCTGGTGATGGATCTGCTGTCCCGCCCTGTCCCATCCCATCCTGTGGTGGCCCCAGCACAACTGGGGTCTGTGACACCAGGATGGGCACGTTCTCCACACCTGCTGCAGCCACCGTGCTGTCAGGAGGGTGCAGGGATGGTTTAAATTGGATATTGAGAAAAATTTCTTCAGAGAAAAGTGGTGAAGCCCTGGCAGAGGCGCCCAGGGCAGTGGCGGAGCCTCCATCCCTGGAGGGATTCAAAAGCAGTGTAGACGTGGTGCTTTGGGATGTGGTTTTGTAGGGATGGTGGGTTTGGGACGATGGTTGAGCGTAGGGGTGTTTTCCAACCTGAATCATAGAGTCACCAGGTTGGAAAAGACTCACCGGATCAACGAGTCCAATAATTCCCATCAATCACTAAATCACGTCCCTCATCACCTCATCCACCCGTCCCTTAAACCCCTCCCTGGGCAGCCTCTGCCAGGGACCAATGACCATGAAATATTTTTTCCTAATGTCCAGCCCAAACCTCCCCTGGCGCAGCTTGAGGCCATTCCCTCTCGTCCTGTCCCTTGGGAGAAGAGCCCAGCTCCCTCCTCTCCACAACCTCCTCTCAGGGAGTTGGAGAGAGCAATGAGGTCTCCCCTCAGCCTCCTCTTCTCCAGGCTAAACACCCCCAGCTCTCTCAGCCGCTCCTCTTCTTCTCCAGCCCCCTCACCAGCTTCGTTGCTTTTCTCTGGACTCGCTCCAGAGCCTCAACATCCTTCTCGTGGTGAGGGGCCCAATGATTCCACGATTCTCTCTGAGCTGCTCCTGCAGGGTGAAGGCTGCTCCTAACCTGCTCCTGCTGCTGCTCATGAGCCAATATTTGCTGAAGCCAAACATCCTCATTGTCCTGTACCGGCTGTATCACCAGGACCTGGCAAAGGGCTTTGGAGAGGGAAGCAGCGCTCAGCCACTGTTGGAATGATGTGGAATGGAGTGGAGGGGAGGCCGGACCCCTCACCCAGGGCTGCTGCACCCTGGGTGCTGATGCTTTCCCAGATTATGGGATGGGCATCACGATTTGGAATGCAAAATCCCTTCTCTCAGTCCCTAATCCTGCCCTACACCCGGCACTGGTGCCTTCCCTTTTGTCCGATGTCGATGTTTCACAGGCTCGCAGGGAATCCATGCCCGGCGCTCCAGGGACAATTAGCAACTGGGTTAATGAGGTCAGTTCTCTCTCCTCCCCACCCTTGCAGCTGGAGGGGGTCCCCAATGCAGGGGGGCCCTGCTTAGGGGGAATCGAGCACAGGGGGAGGAGGATGCGGGGTGGGAGCAGGAATGGGTGCTGGGCACGGGGTGGATGCAGCGATAGGCACAGGGGTGGGTGCAGGTGAAGGGGCTGGAGAACAGGCCTTATGAGGAGCAGCTGAGAGAGCTGGGGGTGTTTAGCCTGGAGAAGAGGAGGCTGAGGGGAGAGCTCATTGCTCTCTCCAACTACCTGAGAGGAGGTTGTGGAGAGGAGGGAGCTGGGCTCTTCTCCCAGGGGACAGGACGAGAGGGAATGGCCTCAAGCTTCACATGGGGAGGTTCAGGCTGAACATTTGGAAAAAATATTTCATGGAAAGGGTCATTGGGCACTGGCAGAGGCTGCCCAGGGAGGGGGTTGAGTCCCCTTCCCTGGAGGGGTTTAAGGGACGGGTGGACAAGGCGCTGAGGGACATGGTTTAGTGATTGATGGGAATGGTTGGACTCAATGATCCTGTGGGTCTCTTCAGACCTGATGATTCTATGATTCTATGATTCGAGGCTGGGCGCGGGGGTGGATGCAAATCTGAATGCAGGAATGGGAGCAGCACTGGAAGCAGAGCTGGGTGCAGGGTTGATGCAGGGCTGAATCCAGGGCTGGGTGCAGCATTGGGTGCTGCACTGGATGCAGGACCGTGCCCTTGGCTGTCACAAAGCCAGGTGTTTCTCCTCCTTTATGCTGTGGAGAGCAACAAGGATGTGGCAGGGGGTGTCCAGGTGAGAAAGGTCAGGTCACCGTTGAAGGGATGCTGGCAGGATCCCAGCTGCAGCCTTTGCCAGGGGAGCTGTGCTCAGCAGCGCAATGTTCACCCACCTGCCTTGCAAGGGAGCAGCAGCACCGGCTCCTCAAAGCCGCGGGTGCTCTTGAGGAGTCCCCAGTCCAGCCAAGCGTGGTCCTCTGCCTGTGGTGAGGGGCACGGGGGGATGCGATGGGGCTGGCAGCCACCTGGGGACCCCATCCCTGCTTCCTCCTGCCTGTGGCTGAGGGTTTGAGGGGGGTCAGTGGCCCTGGGTGCGGAACAGGGGGATGAGGGTGAAGGTGAGGATGAGGGGGAAGATGAGGATGAAGATGATGGGGAGGGTTAGGATGATAGTAAGGATGAGGATGATGGGGAGGATGAGGAGGAGGATGATAGTAAGGATGAGGATAATGGAGAGGATGAGGATGAAGATGATGGGGAGGATGAGGAGGAGGATGATAGTAAGGATGAGGATAATGGAGAGGATGAGGATGAAGATGATGGGGAGGAGGAGGAGGATGGTAAGGATGAGGGGGAGAAGGAGGATGATGGGGAGGATGAGCATGATGGTAAAGATAATGAGGAGGATGATGGGGAAGAAGAGGATGATGGGGATTATGAGGTGATGGTAAAGATAATGAGGAGGATGAAGATAATGGGGAGGATGATGGGGAGGAGGAAGGTGATGGTTAGGATGATGGTAAGGATGAGGATGAAGGTAAAGATGATGATGAGGATGATGGTAAAGATGATGGGGAGGATGAGGAATGAGGATGATAGTAAGGATGACAGTGAGGGTGAGGATGATGATGAGGATGAAGACGAGGATGCTCCTGCTCCCTCCCAAGCCCCGTGGGTCCCCAAGTGCTGCAGCCTGGGGAGGTTCCCGGGGGGGCCGGGGGCTGTGGGAGTAGCGGGGCTGGCAGTTGCTATGGCAACAGCTGGGTCAGAGGCAGCGGGAAGCGGCGTGTGATGCCATCGCTCACCGCAATGAACCGTGAGCGCGGCGGAGGCCTGGGATGGGGGGATGCAAGTCCCCTGCATCCCCCTTTCCTCCACCCAGGGCTGGCCTGGAGCTAAGGGCTCCATTTCACGTTCCAGGGTCACCGGTGCCCAGGTCAGGTGCAGCACTACAGCCCTCGTGCTGCCACCGGACGGTGTTGGACGCCCCGTTTTGCCATCCCATTAACCAGGTGGCATCCCCACCGCAGCCCCCACCCCTCAAGCTGCTGCCAGTGATCCTCCTGCTAATCCCCGGGGTGGCTTTTCCAGCATCGAGCAAGGGTTATGCTGGATAATCCATATGTTTGCAAGGCGGAGGCTTTGGGATTTCCATTGTTAATCCAATTGGCGGTGGCAGTTTGGTGCCATCGTCACAGCTCCCTGGTCCGAGGTCGAGGGGGACACAGTGTGGGGCTCGGTGGCAGCTCCTGGGGGTGGCAGAGCAAAGTCACCCTGAACTCTACAGGGTTGCAGTGAACCCAGTTGGCTTTGGGGCTGCTCCAGCTTCTTCACTGGGGGCACTGGGCAAGCTGTAGGGAGGTTCGTCTCCCTCTGGACTCAGCACTGGTGAGACCGCACCTCGAATCCTGAGGTCAGTTCTGGGCCCCTCACCACTAGAAGGATGTTGAGGCTCTGGAGCGAGTCCAGAGAAGAGCAACGAAGCTGGTGAGGGGGCTGGAGAACAAGAGGAGCAGCTGAGAGAGCTGGGGGTGTTTAGCCTGGAGAAGAGGAGGCTGAGGGGAGACCTCATTGCTCTCTCCAACTCCCTGAAAGGAGGTTGTGGAGAGGAGGGAGCTGGGCTCTTCTCCCAAGGGACAGGGGACAGGACGAGAGGGAATGGCCTCAAGCTCCGCCAGGAGAGGTTCGGGCTGGACATTAGGAAAAAATATTTCACAGAAAGGGTCATTGGGCACTGGCAGAGGCTGCCCAGGGAGGGGGTTGAGTCCCCTTCCCTGGAGGGGTTTAAGGGACGGGTGGATGAGGTGCTGAGGGACATGGGTTAGTGATTGATGGGAATGGTTGGACTCGATGATCCAGTGGGTCTTTTCCAACCTGGTGATTCTATGATTCTGCCCAGCCCTGCTGGCTCTCCAGGCTGCCCCCATCCCTGGGGAACACTGTGTGTGGTGGGAGCTCCCCAAGGTGGTTTAAAAGCCGTGACAAACTGGAGCTGATTCTTCTCCGTGTTGGGACTGGGCTCTGTGGGGTTTTGCTACCACCACACTGGGATGAGTGGGGAGAGGTGGTGGCACAGAAGGACACAAACCTAGGTCTCTGAGCATCACCCCTGCTGCTGCCACCTTTGTTGCTGGTCCCTGCCTTTGGCTCAGCATCCTCTGTTCTGGGGTTTCGCTGGTGGCTCTGTTGGTCCTTCCAGGGTCACCCAGGCTCCTGGCTGTGAAAACCACCAGGTTGGAAAGGACCCACTGGATCATCGAGCCCAGCGCGGTGCCACATCCCATGTTGCCACAGCAACATGCTCGGAAACCGCAGTGGTGGTGGCACTTTCCTCCCTGTTCCCGCGACAGGAGGGCGAGGAGGGGGGTCTCGGTGCCCTGGGTCCCTCCAGCCCCGCTCGACACGATGATTTCCGTGGCGATGACCCCTTCCCCCTCCTCAGGGTGCGATGGAGCCCCCGGCACGGCTCGCAGCCCCCTCCTCACAGCCCATGGGTGGTCACGCATCATGCTGTATTAATGGAATTATTCATGCTTCCCTGAGAGCTGATGAATTGGGGAGCCTGGAAGGGCATTGAACAGGGCTGGGGAGTGGGAGAAGGAGCTGTTGGAGTGGGGTGGGGGCCACATCTCCCTGGGAAATGGGGGAGAGGGGGCAGCATCACAGCCTCCCTCGCCGTTGGGCTGCTTGGCCAGTGTGGGCTGAGGGGCTCGGGCAGGGGTCCCCCCGCTCTCGTTGCTGCCCGAGACCTCGCGCCAAGGCTCTGCTGGTCATCAGACCACAGCTCTTGCTGGCAACCCCCAAGCGGTTGCCCCCGACCCCGGCAAAGGAGCCCAGCTCTACCACATCCACCGTGTTTATTCACTTTTCAAACCACAGCAGTTCCAGTCATCGCCTGACAGACGCATTCACAGCCTGCAGACACCCCCCCCCATGCCCCCCAAAACCTTGTTCCCCAGCCCAGGGCTGCTGCCCCTTGGGGACAGACAGACAGAGCTCAACCCTGGACCTTCTGTCCCCACACGAGCACCCACCCCTGCTTCAACCCCTGCGGTATTTACAGCCTCCATGCCCAGAGCCCTTAGGTAAAGTCCCCCCCTGCCCTCCCATCACCATCCCTGCCCCATCCTCCCCCTCACGGACCAGCATCGCGGGATGTGGGGGGCTGCAATGCCCCCTCCCTCTCATCGCACCCACAAACCTCTTACGCGAGCCAGGACCTGTTGCCTCGTAGCAGCTCCCACCCCCAGGACCCCTCCATCTAGCCCTCCCCTAAATCTTTCAGCGCTATTTGCCCCCTGGACCCTTCAATCCAGCTTCCCCAAAGCTCTTCAGCACCATTTACCTCCCCCCGGACCCCTCAGTCCAGCTGCCCCTAAGTTTTGCAGCACCGTTTGCCCCCCAGGACCCCTTGATCCAGCTCCCCTAAGTCTTTCAGCACCATTTATTCCCCTGGATCTATCACCCCAAAGGCTTTCAGCACCGTTTATTCCCCTGGATCTATTTCCCCCAAAGTCTTTCGGCATCATTTACCCCCCCCAAACCCCTCAATTCAGCTCCCTCAAAGCCCCTTTGCCCCCCCAGCAGCCAAATACTTCTACAGCCAGAATAAATTAACCCCTCCGAAACGTCAGCACCGGTGTTAGAAAGACAACAAGTTAAAAGTGCTTGGAGCTGCCCAGCATTAAGGGCCTGGGCGGAGGTGGGGGGGGAACAGAGACCTCTGAGCCCCCCCAGCTGCCTGGACAGGAGTGGGGTCCCACGTTGGGGGGTGTCCCCCAACATCTCAGCTGTGTGACCGCACTCTGCCACGTCTTTGCGCTGCTCGGTCGCCCCAAAACAGAGAAAGACCCTGCTGGTACGGACACCCCCCCCCACCCCAAGCTGGGGAAGGGGAGCTGGGGGGGTCCAGGCGCAGGGAAGGCAATGGGGGCTCAGTCCTTAAACCTGCGGCTGGCTTGCATTTTCTTGTAGTAGTGGTCCACCTCGCTGTCCGCTTGCCCGTCCCTCTCGGCCGGCTTCCTGCGCAGCGTGGACTCGCGGCTGGCCGTGGCCAGGAGCCCCTCGGGGGGAGCGTCCCCGCTGCCCCCCGCCGCCCCCGGGATAGCGGCCAGGCTGCCGTATCGCGGCTCATCCTGCTCCATGTCGCTGACGGAGGAGCCGGGCGAGAGGCCGGCGCTCTTGGCTGGGTGGAAGCCGCGGAAATCTTTGCCCACCTCGCCCAACTCGTAGCCATCCGAGCCCTCCGGCCCTTTGGCCCCCGATTTCCACTCCCAGGGCCCGTTGCCAGCAGAAAGGTGGACGACGGGGTGGTGCGGGGCGTGGGCGTCGATGGTGATGATGCTGGAGCTGTCGCGCTCCGAGGGCGAGCGGTACTGCGAGGAGTCGGAGCTGGTGGAGGACGAAGAGGTCTCCGAGTGCTTGGGGGTGACGGAGACCATGCTCTGCTGCTTGGACATGGCGATGACCTGCATCAAGCGCGGCGGGTTGGCCACTCGCTGCGCCCCCGTCTTCTCCGCCACCATCACCCACTTGGCTCGTACGGCCGCTCCGCTACCGGCTGGGATGCCAGCACCCGGCTGGTTCTCCTCGGGGATGTGAACCAGCTGCGAGGTGCCCGCCCGGGGCTGGATGAGGACACGGGGCCCCACGGCCGCTCGCTCGGCCGAGCGCGCTTGCACCGTGGGGTAGAGGGAAGAGGGGACGTCGTCGCCGGCGTCGCCGTGCGCCGCCGCCTCCTCGGCCAGCGTCATGCTCCGGCCTTCCAGAGATTTCTGCTTCCACTCGGTGATGAGCTGCTTGGAGCGCGAGGCGTCCACGGGGACGTGGATGGTCATGTGGCGCCGCGCCGGGTCGTCCATGGAGGGGGTGTTGACGCGGGGCAGGGTGTTGCTGAAGGTCACCATGTTCTCCTTGCCCATGGGGCTGCGCGGGGCCAGCAGGTCCACGTCCACGCTGGCCCGTTTCAGGCTGCCCAGGGAGTTCTTCTCCCGCTGCACGGGCCGCGCCGCCGCCTCCTCCAGCCGCGTCTGCGGGTTCAGCTCGTCGGTGCTCACCGACTTGTTCTGGTGGTAGACGGAGTCGTGGCCTCGTTGCGTCAGCGCCCGCAGCGCGTCCTTGGCTGCCGCCGGCGCCGGGACCCTCTCCGTAGGGGCGCGGAAGTTGCCGACGGCGTGATAAGCCTGCGGGAGAGGGAGAGCAGGGTCAGCCCAGCCCAAGCTGAGCGTCGTCTTTCCCCTCCGGAGCCACCGAACGTCGGGATCGGCACCCACCAGGTAGGCAGCGATGCCGGAGCCGATCAAGAAGCCCACGTAGACATCAGCGGGGTGGCTGCGGTACTGGGTGATCTGGGTCAGCCCGCAGATGCCGGCGGCGATGGCGAAGGTGAAGACCAGGATGGGCTTGAGGAGTTTGGTGCTGTCCGAGATGATGGAATTGAAATACATCTGGCGGCGGGGCAGGAAAAGGCTGTGAGGAGCAGCACCTGCTGCCAACACGGCACCACAGCCTCCCCCTCCCCGGCCCAACAGAGATTTTGGGTGCAGATGGAACTACGAGCGCCTGAGCGCATCCCATACGGGCACACGATGCCGGGCAACGCTTCTCCGCCAACATGAGGGGGACGCTGGTGCCCAGCACGTTGTCCCCAAGCCAGCGGGCGCGGGACCAAAACCCTGCTAGGAACTCACCGACACGTAGACGGCAGCGAAAGCCGAGAGCGTGGCGTGCTGGGATGGGAAAGTCTTCCTGCGGGGAGACAGGAGGGCATGGTTAGAGCAAGGTGGGAGGGTTGGCATCACGGTGTGTGTCTCCTCCTGGCACGTACCTGGCCGAGAGGATGGCGTGCTTATCCGTGCCCGAGCAGATGTCCTGGGTGATGTAGGGGTTGGCGTCGCAGGGGGTGCCCAGCAGGGTGTAGTTGGGCTTGCAGACGGTCAGAAAGAAGGGCGCGTGGTAGCCGGTGGCCAGCTGGATAACGTCCGTCACCAAGGCTGTGGCACAGAGCCCGAAGACGTGGACACCTGGGGGAGGCACGAGAAGGGTGGCCGGTCACCCTCCAGCCAGCCAGCACCCCCCTAGTCCCAGGGCACCCACTGGGATGGGTCCAGGGCGGTGTCTGGGGTCGGAGTGGGGTGCGCAATCCATCCAGGTGCCCCCGCGCCCTCCGGCCCCGTGGCTGCGGCACAACGTACCCACAAACCTTACGGTCCGGCGCAGGAAGGAGTTGAAGTTGCAGCCGCCGGCGTTAATGCTGCCCTCGGCGCCGGCGCGGCCCTTGAGCCTGGACTGCAGGCAGTACACGATGCCCTCCCCGACCATGATCTGGAGGAGAACCAGCAGCTCAGGGGGTGCCACTCGGTGGGGACTTCGGGGGGGGGGTCTGGGCTGTCAGTGGTGCCACCCTGAGGACGCAGCCACCGCCACGCTCCCCACACCAGTCCCTGGTGCTACTGGGACCCCAAATCTTGGCGCTGACGGGACTCCAAGCCCTGGTTGCTGCTGGGACTCCAGATGCTGCTGCTACTGGGACCCCAAACGCTTGTGTTGCTGGGACCCCAAACCCTGGTGCTGCTGGGACCCCAAACCCTGGTGCTGCTGGGACCCCAAACCCTGGTTGCCTCTGAGACTCCAGATACTGCTGCTACTGGGATCCCAAACGATGGTGTTGATGGGACCCCAAATGCTGGTGCTGCTGGGACCCCAAACGCTTGTGTTAGTGGGACCCCAAGGCCTGGTGTTGCTAGGACCCCAAGCCCTGGTGCTACTGGGACCCCAAACCCTGGTGCTCCTGGGACCCCAAGCCCTGGTGCTCCTGGGACCCCAAATGCTGGTGTTGATGGGACCACAAGCCCTGGTTGCCTCTGAGACTCCAGATACTGCTGCTACTGGGATCCCAAATGCTGGTGTTGCTGGGACCCCAAAATCTGGTTGTTGCTGGGACCCCAAGCCCTGGTGCTGCTGGGACCCCAAACACTTGTGTTAGTGGGACCCCAATGCCTGGCGTTGATGGGACCCCAAGCCTTGGTGCTACTGGGACCCCAAGCCCTGGCGCCGCTAGGACCCCAAGCCCTGGCGTTGTCTCTGGGCAGGCTCTGGCACCCCACCCCATATCAGGATGAACCCCAGGACACACCGAAGCGGCAGGCGCAGCGAAAGCCAAGCTGAGCAGCATGAGCAGCGGGATGAGCTCCTCGTTGGTCTCCACGTAGGGCATGGAGAGCGCCCTGTCGTAGCACTGGAAGCCCACCTTGGCCGGCTTGAAGAGGTCCGTCAGCTCCAAGAAGTAGAGGGTCACGACGGAGGAGGCCACGATGGGCAGCTGGGAGGGCGAGAACCTCGGGAGCACCGGGTCGCCGGCACCGAGCACCGTGACGGGGCACGGGAAGGGACAAAGACCCCATCCCACCATGTCCCACCACGTCCCCCCCATGCTCACCTCCACGAAGTAGAAGCAGGGCAGGAGCGTCATGCTGTCCTTGGGAGCTCTGGCCTTCTCCTTGGAGGGGATCATGGTCCTGGGGCAGGCGCTGGGGTCCCCCCGGGCTCTGCCTCCACCCTGCTGGGGGGGGGCAGCTGCGTCACCCCCATATCTGGGCTCTTTAGGAGGGGGTCGGGCAGCCCCCAAGGTCCCCCCAAACCCCACTGGAGACACTCGCTGGGAAGTAGCTGCTGGTAGCCAAGGCGTTGGACCTCCAAGACCCCCAGGGGACCTCCAAGACCCCCAGGGCAGCCCCCCCAGCCCCCCAAAATGCCCCCAAGCTGTAAAAAAAGGAGGAGGGAAGATAGCAAGGATGGAGAGAGGGGGAAGTAATAGCGGGGGGGCATTAACGAGCAGTATTAAGGAGGGGGGGGCTTAAAGATGTGAAGGGGGGGCTTAGGGGGTGGTTATTGGGGGGGTTGTTAATGAGGGTATTATGAGCGGGTTTAAAGGAGGGGGTATAAGGGAGGGGTATGAATGGGGGGGTCTTAAGGGAGGGTGAGGAAGGGGGTGTTATTAACAAGGGGTATAAAGAGGGGGTCTTAAGGGTATGAAGGGGGGTTATTAAGGAGGGGTAGTATGGAGGGTCTTAAAGGAGGGGTCTTAAGGAAAGGGTATAAAGGGGGGTCTTAAGAGAGGGGTATGGGGGGGTCTTAAGGGAAGGGTATGAGGGGGGGTCTTAAGAGAAAGGTATGAAGGGGGGTTATTAAGGAAGGGTAGTATGAGGGGTCTTAAGGGGGCTATGGGGGGTTCTTAAGAGAAGGGGACGTGGGGGGTTCTTAAGAGAAGGTATAAGGGGGGTTGTTATTAAGGAGGGGTAGTATGGGGGGTCTTAAGGGAGGGGTATGAAGGGGGTGGTCTTCAGAGGGGGTTATGGAGGGGAGGTATAAAGGGGGGGTCTTAAGAAAAGGGTATGAAGGGAGGGTCTTAAGGGAAGGATATGAGGGGGGTCTTAGGGGAAGGGTATAAGGGGGGGTCTTAGGGGAAGGGTATCGGGGGGTCTTAGGGGAAGGGTATTGGGGGGGCTTAAGGGAAGGGTATAAGGGGGGGGTCTTAGGGGAAGTGTATAAGGGGGGTCTTAGGGGAGGGGTTTAAGGGGGGGCTTAGGGGAGGGGTTTAAGGGGGGGGCTTAGGGGAAGGGTGTAAGGGGGGGTCTTAGGGGAAGGGTATTGGGGAGGCTTAAGGGAAGGGTATAAGGGGGGGTCTTAGGGGAAGGGTATAAGGGGGGATCTTAGGGGAAGGGTATAAGGGGGGGGTCTTAGGGGAAGGGTATAAGGGGGTCTTAGGGGAAGGGTTTAAGGGGGCGTCTTAGGGGAAGGGTATAAGGGGGGGGGTCTTAGGGGAAGGGTATAAGGGGGGTCTTAGGGGAAGGGTATAAGGGGGGGGGTCTTAGGGGAAGGGTATAAGGGGGGTCTTAGGGGAAGGGTATAGGGGGGTCTTAGGGGAGGGGTATAAGGGGGTCTTAGGGGAGGGGTATAAGGGGGGGTCTTAGGGGAAGGGTATAAGGGGGGGTTATTAAGGAAGGGTATGAGGGGGGGCTCTTAAGGGAGGGGGCCTTAAGGAAAGGGTATGAAGGGGGGCGTTATTAAGGAAGGGTAGGATGGAGGGTCTTAAGAGGGGGGTAGGCAGCGGGGCACGAAGGGGGGCGGCGTTGCCGCAGCCAGGGGCGTGAGTCGGGGGTGGGGAAAGGGGGGGGTGGGGGTCCGGTTCTTTGTGCATCATCCCCCACCCCCCAGCCCACCTCGCCTCACCTCAGCCGGGGCCGCCCGGGGGCAGCGGGGATGCTCCTGCCTCGGCGGAGCTCGGGGAGCGGCTCCTTCCTCCGCCCCCGCCGCCTCCGCCTCCTCCTCCTCCTCCTCCGACGCCCCCCGCCCCGCCCCGACGCCACCGACCCCTCCCGGGGGCACAGAGACCCCCCCCCCCCAACTCCCAGGGCTGGGAACAGGGGGGTCCGGGGCGAGACAAAGGGCCGGGCGGGGCGGGGGATGCGAGAGGCACCAACCCCGCCGCAGCCCCAGAGGAGGCACCCCCGAAAGATGCTCTGACACTGGGATTTGTACCCCCGAAAGATGCTCTGACACTGGGATTTGTACCCCCGAAAGATGCTCTGACACTGGGATTTGTACCCCCGAAAGATGCTCTGACACTGGGATTTGTACCCCTGAAAGATGCTCTGACACCGGGATTTGTACCCCCGAAAGATGCTCTGCGACCGGGCTTTGCATCCCCAAAAGGTGCTCAGCAACCGGGATTTGTATCCCTGAAAGATGCTCTGTGACCGGGCTTTGCATCCCCAAAAGATGCTCTGACACCAGGATTTGTACCCCCGAAAGATGCTCTGCAACTGGGGTCAGCACCCCTAAAAGATACTCTGACACACGGCTTTGTACCTCTGAAAGATGCTCTGACACCGGGATTTGCACCCCCAAAAGATGCTCTGACACCGGGATTTGTACCTCTGAAAGATGCTCTGACACCGGGATTTGCACCCCTGAAAGATGCTCTGACACCGGGATTTGTACCCCCCAAAAGATTCTCTGTGACAGGGCCTTGCACCCCTGAAAGATGCTCTGCAACTGGGCTTTGCATTCCAAAGGGTGCTCCACAACCAGGTTTTGCACCCCAGAAGATGCTCGGCACCCTGGGCTTTGCACAACTAAGGATGTTCTGCATCCTGGGCTTCACACCCTCAAAAAATGCTCCTCAAATTGGGCTTTGCACCCCCAAAAGATGCTCTGCAACCAAGCTTTGTACCCTCAAAAGATCCTCTGCATGCTGGGCTTTGCTCCCCCAAAAGGTGCTTGGCATACTAGGCTTGGCACCTTGAAAGGCGCATCACACCCTGAGCTCTGCATTGCAATGGATGCTCCACAACCAGGTTTTGCACCCCTGAAAGATGCTCTGCACCCTGGGCTTTGCACCCCTAAAAATTGCTCTGTACCCTGGGCTTCACACCCTCAAAAAATGCTCCGCAACTGGGCTGTGCACCCCTAAAAGATGCTCTGCAACTGGGCTTTGCACCCCTGAAAGATGCTCCACATCCCGGCTGCTGCACCCCTGAAAGATGCTCTGCACCCTGAACCCCACAACCCTAAAAGCTGCTCCAGATCCTGAGCTTTGGGGACCGGGAGGGTAGGGGAGTCCCCTTCTTGGCAAGAGGGTTCTGGGGATGGAACCTCGAGTGTCCCCAAATTCCAGGCTGGGAAAGCGGGTGCAGTCCCTCTGCTCCTCCAGGAACTTCCAGCACCTCTCGGAGGAGGATGAGGCACCCCTGCCCCACGCTTGCAGTAGATCCCAGTTCAAACCGAGCCCAATCCCGTACCCCACAACCCACACCCCACATCCTGCACCCCACGCCCGCCTCCTCCCACCACCCACACACTCACAGCCCCGTCCGGGCTTCTCACAGCCTCTCGCCGCGGCGCCAGCCACCACGCGTTGTCCTTGTTCCATTTTTGGCCTTAAGTGGGTAGAAATCTCCCGGCGTATTTAACATCTAAATCCCGAATCCCTGGAAGCCGCGATTAAGCCGCTCTCCCTGTGGAAAATCTCCCACTTTGAGCCAGACCCGGCCACCTCCGGAGCCGGCTGCAACGCGATGCTCGCCTTCCACTTGCGGGGTCCAACTCCTTCCCACCACACGCTACCCAGGACACAGGGAGAAAGGGGGAAGGGGACCTCCCCCAACCCTGCACCCCAGCACCTCCTCATTGGTGTCCCCAGGGATGGGGGTCAGGGATCAGGCAATGGCTCAGGGTGCAGGGCAGTCAGGACTTATAGAATCATGGAATGGGTTGGGTTGGAAGGGACCTCAAAGCCCATCCAGTTCCACCCCTGCCATGGGCAGGGACACCTCCCACTGGATCAGGGGCTCCAAGCCCCATCCAACCTGACCTTGAACCCCTCCAGGGATGGGGCAGCCACCCCTGCTCTGGGCAACCTGGGCCAGGGGCTCCCCACCCTCACAGGAGAACATTTCTTCCCAAGATCTCATCTCAATCTCCCCTCTTTCAGCTGAAAACCATTCCCCCTCATCCTATCCCTGCCCTCCCTGATCATGAACCCTTCCCCAGCTTTCTTGGAGCCCGTTTCAGCATGGAAGGGAAGGAATCCCAGGCGACACATGGTCAATATTTACCTTGTTTTCATAGTCGAGAAGCCCTAACTCCAGACAGCCCCTCTCAGCGCTGGAAGTTGCTCTAATGTCTCCCTGGAGCCTTCTCTTCTCCAGGCTGAACAATCCCAACTCTCCCAGCCTGGCCTCGTACAGGAGGTTCTCCAGCCCTTGAACTATCTCCATGGCCTCCTCTGGCCTCGCTCCAACGGCTCCGTGTCCTCCCTGTGCTCAGGACTCCAGAACTGGACACAGGGCTCCAGGTGGGTCTCACCGAGCGGAGCAGAGGGACAGAATCCCCTCCCTTGCAGAACCTCCCTGTGATGCTCCCAGTGATCCCAAATCCATTGCTCCCATCCCTGCTAAGCAAAGGGGACGAGGACAGCGCGTCCTGTGCTCAGCCAGCACCACGGAGCCTCAACCAACAGTGGGTGCTGGTCCTTGGTCTGGGGGTGCTGGGGCCAAGCCTTGGACGCTGCCGCACGTGCCGGAGCTTCACGTGCCAGGAGCTGGTTTGGGTTTTGAAAACAACACCGCAGAAATCCCCTGCGATGGGTGCCAGGGCCGGCAGCTGGGAGAGGCTGCTTCCTCCCTCCCTCCCGCCCTGTTTGTGCCGGGAACTCTTGACCCCTTTTATAAGCTGAATATTTTGCAACCACGCTGCGGAAACCCCCCCGGCTTCCCCCTCCATCCCGAAGCTGGACATAAAAGCGAGCCCGAGCCCCGGTCTCGGTCGGAGCAGCGTTCGCCCCACAGAACCCACAGAGGCACCACCGGGCTCCATCGCAGCTATGGGGCCAAGTCCTGCTCCCATCCTCATCCTCACTTTGCTGCTGGGGGTCATGGTGAGGGGTGAGTGTATCCCCTAAACCACGGGATGGAGATGGGGGGCAGTGATGGCACCAGCACTGGGGGTCTCATCCAGCCACCCAATTCCTGCTCCATCTGCAGCCCACAGGGAGGGCGTCCAGGGACTCTGGGAGGGGATCCTGGAGGTCCCCCTACCCTGTATCCCACAGGGTGGGATAAGGTGATGCTCAGCTTAACCCTTCCTCTCTCCCACCTGCACCAGGGCAGCCCCGGGGACGGATCCTGGGGGGCTACGAGGCTGAGCCCCACCTGAAGCCGTACATGGCCTCGCTGCAGGTGGACGGGCAGCACGTCTGCGGCGGTTTCCTCATCGCCGAGCAGTGGGTGCTGAGCGCTGCCCACTGCACCGAGGACCTGTAAGTGCTGGGGGGCAGCTGCTGGCCTCGGCTCAAATCCTGCTCCATGGGGTTGGAGCACCAAGGGCTCTGCTCCTGCCTGGGGAAGGGCTGCAGCACCCTGGGGGCTCCTGGCACCCCATGGAGGAGCTCTCCGGGACCCTATTTCTATGCCCCATAGGGTGGGCAGAGCCCCCACGCCCTCCCTCTCTTCCAGGGATGGCAAAGTCTTCCAGGTCCTCCTGGGTGCCCACTCGCTGACGCAGCCGGAGCCTCACAAACGCCTGTACGGAGTGCGAGCCCAGATCCCCCACCCCGGCAGCAACATCCACAACAACAAGGATGACCTCCTCCTCCTCCAGGTGCGCTTGGGGACCTTGGTTAGGACCTTCCTCCTCACCACACACCAAGCACAGTCCCACTCCTGCAAATCCTCCTGCTCCTTGGGATCCCACAGAGCCCCAGACCGCAGCAGGAGGAAACCCTCGAGGCCAGGCTGGGCTTGCTCAGTCCCCTCTGTCCCTCCTTCGCCACCCATGGGACTGTCCCCGCTTCCCTTCTGGGCTGCGTCCAAACTCTTCTGTCCTCGCCAAGGTCCTTGCGGCTCTGGCTGTGTCCCAGGTGGATGGGGAAGCGCTGAGCACGGCCAAGGATGGGACAGTCCCGGTGCTGGGACGGGGCTGGCTGTGCCCAACAGGGTCCTGGGTCACCACCAGCCCCCACCAACCCCGACGTCCTCTGCTTGATGGCAGCTGGAAGAGAAAGCAGAGCTGAACACACACGTGCGGGTGCTGCCGATCCAGAGGGAGGATAGGGACGTGGCGGCCGACACGGTGTGCGAGGTGGCGGGCTGGGGCACCATCACCCACAGCGGCCACCGGCCGGACAAGCTCTACGAGGTGAAGAGGCCAGTGATCAGCCGCGACGTCTGCAACCACCGCACCCGCCACGACAACACCATCACCGAGAAGATGATGTGCACCGATTCCCGCAGGAAGGACACCTGCAAGGTATGGTTTGGTCTCACATTCCTGCCTTCTCCTTCCCAAGACACTGAACCTTGTCCGGAGCTCTGGGGGTCAGGATGGGGCTGTGTCCCCAACGTGATGGGGGCTCCTTCCCTTTGCTGCTCCCAGCAAAGCAGCTCTAGGGAGCATGGAGACAGCGATAAAGCCACGGGAATGACCCACCACCCCAAGGATACACACCAAGGGGTCAACGCTGAAAGCCCCCTCCCTGCCCCACTCTGCCCTGGCAGAGCTGGGGTGGCAGTAGAGCAAGAAGAGAAGTGAGGGCTTGCGAGGAATGATGTGATTGACCCCAACCTGTAGCTCCTCGAATCCTGGGTTCGTTTCTGGGCCCCTCACCACAAGAAGGATGTTGAAGCTCTGGAGCGAGTCCAGAGAAGAGCAACGAAGCTGGTGAGGGGGCTGGAGAAGAAGAGGAGCAGCTGAGAGAGCTGGGGGTGTTTAGCCTGGAGAAGAGGAGGCTGAGGGGAGACCTCATTGCTCTCTCCAACTACCTGAGAGGAGGTTGTGGAGAGGAGGGAGCTGGGACAAGGGACAGGACGAGAAGGAATGGCCTCAAGCTCCACCAGGGGAGGTTCAGGCTTGACATCAGGAAAAAATTTTTCATGGAAAGGGTCATTGGGCAGTGGCAGAGGCTGCCCAGGGAGGGGTTTGAGTCACCTTCCCTGGAGGGGTTTAAGGGACAGGTGGACGAGGCGCTGAGGGACATAGGTTAGTGATTGATGGGAATGGTTGGACTTGATGATCCAGTGGGTCCTTTCCAACCTAGTGATTCTATGATTCTATGATTCCTGGGAGTGCACCTGGTGGCTGAAAGCACCCAGGGGCTGAAGTTCTGCCCTCCTAGGGTAGAAGGGGTTGGAGGGGACCCTCAGCTCCACCGTCAGGGTGGGAGCTGAGGCTGCAATCCTTTAGCAGTGCTGATGAGCCTTGTTCCCGCAGGGAGACTCTGGTGGACCCCTGGTCTGCAACGGGGTGGCCGAGGGGGTGGTCACAGCCGGCTCCCGCGTCTGTGGAAACTACAAGAAACCCGCCATCTACACTCGCATCGCCCCGTACGTGGCCTGGATCGACAGAGTCATGGCCTCCGCGGACAAGGAGGAGGACGCTCGCTGAGCCGACCCCAGGGAACCAGCTCCACGCCACAGCTTGCTGCTGCCGGCACGGCCACAGCACCAGGGGTTCTCTCTGTCACCCCGAGCTGCTCCTACAGCATCACCCCACACCAGGAGGGTGGCTGGGACAGGGGGGAAAGGGTCCCCCCAGCCACAGCCCCCTGTTTGCACAGTACAGGGCCTGGCACGGGGAGGGCAGGGGAATCACAGCTTCCAACGCTGGCACAAGCAACTGGCTTTGCTGAATGCACCCGTAACGCTGACCACAAGCCGCTGCAATAAAGTGATCGCAGAACCATGGAATGGTTTGGGTTGGAAGGGACCTCAAAGATGGTCCAGTTCCACACCTCCTGCCATGAGCAGAGGCACCTCCCACAGGATCAGGAGCTCCAAGCCCCATCCAACCTGGCCTTCAACACCTTCAGGGATGGAGCAGCCACCACTGCTCTGGGTAACCTGGGCCAGGGCCTCCCCACCCTCACAGCAAAACATAAATTCTCATCTCAATCTCCCCTCTTTCAGCTTAAGAAGTCCAATTCTCTGCCTGAGCACCCTCAGGTTTGATCTCAGAAGCTCCAGCCCACTTTCTACTTTGCAACCAGGCCCTTCCCCACTTGGGCTTCCAACACCTTTAAGCTCAGGAAGAGCAAAGCAACAACTCTGAGGAGCTTCCACCTTCTGGAAGTCCCGAAGCAGGGCTGTGCAGCAAGGTGGCTACTTCCCAGGCCACCAGGAGGGTGGGAGGCTCCTTGTGCAGTAAAGAGCCCACCCTAATAGCTGAAGGACCTTAAAAAGAAGAGTAAGTGCCTACAAGCAGGCCAGGTCATCCCCTTGCACATCAAACAGCACCACTTGGGTGCCATTCCCAGCAACTAAGGGTGCCCAGTGTACCATCACACGAAGGGAAAACACTGGGATTTACATCTGGAGCAGAAAAGCTGCAATCTTCCTCAAATATGCTGGTTTTGTCTGAAGCTAGAGACTTAAACCAATCCTAATGGATGTTTTCTCATGTCCATAATAATCTGACGGAATCTTATTAGCCTCCCCTTCCAATATTGCAAACGCTGGCAGCTCCTTTCCTGAGAGGGGATGCAGCGAACAGGCGTTTTCCACTTCTCTTCCCTTCATGTATTAACAATCCCAGCTCCACACCGCACGACCGAAGTCACACAGAAAAACACTGAGGTTTTGAAAACCAGCCAACCATTCTGTACAAAATTAAGAGAACTTTTATTTACAAAAAATAGCTGCTGCTGGTTCAGTGAGAGCCAAACAGAAGGGTTTGCTCCAGGCAGCAACACTCTCATGTTCCTGCTCGTCCGGAGGGGGAAGAAATTGCTCCGTTACAACACAGACTGGCGCGATGGTGAAGTCTCCCAGCAGAAGGGCGAGAAGCACAAGGATGGAGAAGCACAGGGATGATCCAGCAACAAAGGACACGCACAAGGAACCAGGTCCTGCTCCCCTTTCACCAGGATTGCTGCTCACTGCCAGCCCCTCATCGCATTCTGCCAGGCTGGGGCGAAGGGGTGCAGCTACTCCATGTGCTCAGCCAAGAGACAAACACAACCAGGCACTCTCCTCCCAGCTGACAGAAAAACCTCTGGCATTCATTCCCTTCTAGCCCTTCCCTGAAAAATAGGAAGAGCTCCCTCCCCGCTTTTTTACGGCAGAAAGATCAATGCAAGGAAAGCAGCAGTGCTGCAGTCAGCTGCTTGGTACTTTCTCACAGACAGCAGCAGGATGATGCTTTCCAAGAGCTCAGGAGACGAGTTGCCCTTCCTTTGTCCCAAACACCTGCAGGGAAGGAAGCTCCGAGCAGCTCTTCCGCTTGGTGCCTGCCGTTCCCTCTCTGCCCCACCGAAGGCAGGCTCAGGAATAGCTGAGGGGCATCCTCCTCCACAGGCCCCCACACAAGCAGTTCTTGATCCAGCGCTGCTCCCACTGCTTCACTGCAGTGACTTTGTTGGGTGATTTCAGCATCGTGACACAGCCGCACCTGGAGAGAAACAGAAAGGGGCAGCTAGGCCCTGGAAACAAGCCAGCGCTACCAGGGCATCCACATGGGAGAGCATAGAATCCGAGGAGGAAAGCAGCTTTTGTCATTTGCAGGTGATGTTTGCTAGCAATAAAAACCCAGCTGAAACCATGTGAGCAATTATCTGAACTGAAGAGAGGTTATCTTGGAACAGAAGGCTTGAAGAGAACAGCCCTCAGCTGCTATTTACACATAAAACACAAGATGACCCGTCTGCTACAAACTACCTGCTACAGACCTACTTAAAACCAATAATTAAAGCTAATTCAATCACATGATGAGAGGGATGTTCGCTTCCTCCACTTTTATTTTGAAATCCTGGCTCTTCAGCGAGGGTGGCTGGAGAGGACAGCACAAAGGGACTTAAAATGCAAACCTACTTTGAAAGATGACCCGAAAATGGCACCATGGATACTGTGATTGTCCCCTTTCACCAGCTCCTCTCCAGGAACACAGGTAGTTTTATTTATAAACCAGACCTGCGAACCAAGCTGGGGATCTTTCATCACTAATAACTCCTACAGGCCAAATTCTGGTCTCTGTTCCCCTGTGCAGCCCCACTGCTCTCAGATTTTTCTGTCCAAGTAGCACTGTATTAATTCCACAGTGCAGAATCCAGCCTTTAGTTGAAAGGTAGCTGACTCACAGGGTTATTCTGCACTGGGTAAATAACAAGATTTTTAGTCTAACAGCCACGTTGCTGCTGTCTTGAGTCAGTGACAAGCATTGTAAGGATCTCAGTCTTCCAGGTAAGAGATGCCTTAAACACAACCACAACTGTTTTCTCCCAACGCGAGAGGCGGTGCCATACACCAAAAGCCTTATTATAGAAGCAGCATTTCCTCCTGCAGACACATATAACGTGAAACGTTACTGGGATACCAGCGAGGTGGGTAAACAGACTGAAAGAGCTTTTGAATGACAAAAAAGAACAGTTTGAGTCTCTGCCAAGGCCTCCTCCGCACCGAATGGATTACGCTTGCATTGCCTACCTGGTACAGGACTTGCACTCCTCTGTCGGGTACGCTCCCAAGTGAAGCCGCCTCAGGTGATCAATTTTAGGCTGTCCAGGTGCCCTGAGGAGGAAGAAGAACAGGAGCTTTTCTAGAATCCCCCTTTCTAAATGCTGTTTCCAGGACAGCGAGCTGCATTGCAGTGGCCAATGTGACACAGGCTGTGACTACTCAGTCCATTGAGCGCCAGGGGAGTCAAGGCTGCGCTAACAGGAATCTAATCACAAACAAGAATTTTTTTCTCTCCCCGTCTGTAATGTCTTTTCAATACTTCAAATTGCCAGCCCACTGCAAGTTAAGAAATGAATCCAAGCAGAGAGGACAAACCCCTCTTGGGTCACACCAGCAAGGAGATGAATCAAAAACCACAGGCATCCCAAACCCAGTGACCTCTTGGAGCTGCAGGGATGGCAGAGCCCCTCAACCCCCTTCTTCTCACCACCCCAGCCATTCGGGTCAGGTCTCTGTACCTGACAAAGGCATCGTACTGGGAAGAGACAGTGTGCCCAACGAGGCCAGGAGCCTTCCCAAACTGCAGCCGGACAAGCTGTTTGTTCTGCAGCTTGCTGATGATGCCATCGTTGATGGGCAACCAATCAATATTGGGAATAAGCAACTGGCTGGGTAGGAGGCAACATTCATCAATCAGGGTATCATCTGGCTCAGTGATGTGATTTTCCTCACGACCTGTGTGGAAATTGAAGCCAAGAGAGAGAAGCAGCGTGATCTTTAAATTTCCCATTTAGAGATCAAGAGAACTGCGTGCAGTTTCCTCCTCCACCCGCCAACACAGCAGAGAAAACAATAACCCTGGCAGCTGTACTTGCCCTTTCTAAACACGACAGACCCACTCAGAAGTCACTCCCTGCAATTATTCCTTTCACGCACAATCCCCATTAAGGAAGGATTCTTTTGTTCATGGATTCTGGCAAACACGTACAGCACAGCCAGAGTTTAGTTAGGAGCCTGAAGAGGAGGGACATGCTGTCCTGGGTGTCAGAGGTTGCTGTGTAGACAGGGAGGCAGCTCGGCTTCAGCAGGCCCCAAATGCGTATCACCACCATCAGCTCCCTGAACATGCCCAGGGACGCTCCGTCTCGCAGAAAACTGTGTCCAGGCCGCACGGGAGAGCCCTGAAGAGGGAAAACACAGCTAGGATTGGGCCTTGCATGCAGCCTGCCTGCTCCCTTTTCAGATAACTCCCTTTTCCAAGCACTACACAGCCTGCAGCACTTCCTGACGGATGATGCTGTGTCGGCCAAAGGCATACAAGGATTCATAGAACAGAGTCATGGAATGGATTGGGTTGGAAGGCACCTTAAGGCCACCTACTTCCACTCCCTGCCATGGGCAGGGACACCTCCCACTGGATCAGGGGCTCCAAGCCCCATCCAACCTGGCCTTGAACCCCTCCAGGGATGGGGCAGCCACAACTGCTGGGGCATCAACAGTTTAAACAGGTGATGCAGCTACCGAGCTCGGTTCTCTGAACACAGCTGCCACTGGTGCCCAGTTAGGCACAGAAAGGACCGTTCTGTATTTCTGCCATTTCTAACACACTTTTCCTAGTTGTCTGTTTTGACAGGAACACCAGGGCAGGAACAGGCTGCCCAGAGAGGGGGTTGAGTCACCTTCCCTGGAGGGGTTTAAGGGACGGGTGGATGAGGCACTGAGGGACATGGTTTAGTGATTGATGGGAATGGTTGGACTCAATGATCCAGTGGGTCTTTTCCAACCTAGTGATTCTATGATTCTGTTTGTGTGTGACTTGCCTAAAGCCACTCAAACACTGCACACAGATTGTTTTTCCCTGCTGGGTCCATTCACAGGAGCCCGGCTCTCACCTGGTTAGGAAGGCTGGCCAGCAGATAGAGCACAAAATCTCCCACCCACTGGATGAGCTGCTGCAGGGACTGCAATGTGGTCATCTCCAGGACAAATTCTTCCGTCTTCAGGTTAATCATCACCTTATCAATGTCTGAAACAGAAGCAAAACATCTCTTGGCTCAGGATAAAGATCATAGAATCATAATCATGGAATGGTTTGGGTTGAAAAGGACTGTAAAGCCCATCCAGCCCCACCCCTGCCATGGGCAGGGACACCTCCCACTGGATCAGAGGCTCCAAGCCCCATCCAACCTGGCTTTGAACCCCTCCAGGGATGGAGCAGCCACCACTGCTCTGGGTAACCTGGGCCAGGGCCTCCCCACCCTCACAGCAAAACATTTCTCCCTAAGATCTCATCTCAATCTCCCCTCTTTCAGTTGAAAGCTGTTCCCCTTCATCCTATCCCTGCACCCCTCAATCAAGAGCCCCTCCCCAGCTTTCCTGGAGCCCCTTTCAGTACTGGAAGCTGCTCTAACATCTCCCTCCAGAGCCTTCTCTTCTCCAGGCTGAACAACCCCAACTCTCTCAGCTTACGAGCAATCGCTACCTATATCTGTGATCTTGGAGCAGACCTCAGTGAGCCGGTCACCAGGACTCTTGTCTGGGGTGTTGAGGATGTGTGGGCGCAGCAGCGATTTCAAGGTGCAGCTTATGGCAATGAGGAACAGCTTCGCATGGTAGTCACACACACGGGCTATGGTGCTGGAGGAGAGCTTGCAGAGAGAGGCCTTCATGGCAACAATGCGCGTTGAGAGGACCTGAGCAACAGAGACACCAGGAAAAGTACAGAAGCAAAGGCAGAATTAGAATAAGCTCATTAAAGCAAGCTGCTTTCTTCTCTACTCTCTGTTTCTGTCACATGAATGACAGGAATAGTGAATACCATTCTACGCATGCGAGTACTGCTCTGTGCACGGACAAACCACGCTATTGTTCTGAGAATCTCTGCCAAAAATAGATTTTGCCATCTCATACCAAGTTTCTAACAGGTAGAGACCCATTAATGTCACTGAAAAAGAACACCGGTTAAACAGAGGTTCTTCACACCTCATGTAGCGCTCAAGTAGAGGATTCGGAGACAGCACAGCCAGGTAGACAGAGCCACGTGTCTTCTCAGCACTGGCAATTCCTCCTCCCAGTCACAGAGACCTCTCCCTGTGCTCTAAGCCAGGGAGGTTCTGCCCCAGCTGACCTGCTGCAGAGCCGCGTTCTGGCGCATGTATTCCTCATGCAGCTTCTCCACCAGGTTCTGGACCATGTTGGGTTGGACGTGGAGCAGGATGTCCCACCAGTCGTAGCCAGTCACCATGCAGTATTCCAACAGGAAAAGCAAGTGACGGAGAGACATGTTCATGTCCAGCACGTGGCCCATGGACGGGGAGATGCGAAGCATGCTCAGCTGAAGGGAGGAGGCAAAGGAAAATCCATATCAAAACCTGGGTTGAAAGCATCCTGTGAAGCTTTAACACAGCACAGGGCCAACTGCACCTCATTCTTAACTCAAAGATACAACTCCTGCAGTAACAGGATACACCCCTTCTTGTTTAACATGGATCACGCAGCTGGAAGTAACATTCCTACCATTTTATTGAGTGATCCATCGCCTCTTTGAGAGACAGACAGCCTGGATGATAACTCCTTCCACACCCTCCCCATAACAAAGCACGTTACCTTCCCGTGACTGTCAATGCCAGCTAAGGCCAGAGAGGTCCAGGAGAGCTGCATGGCTTTGAAGTGGACCAGGGGTCCAGCAGTTCGCTGCCTTTTGATAGTCTGCTCGTCCACCGGGCGCTGGGAGGAAGAGCCATAGAAGACAGCCATCATTTGCAAGGAGAGGCGATGGACAATGTGGACACTGCCGTCATGAAAAGCCAAAGCCAGACCTGGGAGGAGAGGAAAACTGAGGCTGAGCAAGAGACTCCTCCCAGCACAAGAACTGCGTTCAGTTTTGGGCCCCTCAGTCCAAGAAGGACATTGAGGGGCTGGAGCGCGCTTAGAAAAGGACAATGAAACTGGAGAAATGTCTGAGGACGAGTCTTATGAGGAGTGGCTGGAGGACCTGGGGTCAGAGAAGAGGAAGCTGAAGAGAAACCTCAGCGGTCTCTGCATTTCCCAGAAAGGAGGTTGTAGTGTCGTGGGTGCTGGTCTCTTCTCCCAAGTAAGAAATGATAGGATGAGAGGAAACGGCCTCAAGCTGCTCCAGGGGAGGTTTAGAATGAATATTAGGCAAAATTTCTTCACTGACAGAGTGGTGAAGCCCTGGTAGAGGCTGCCCAGGGCAGCAGTGGAGTCTCCAGCCCTGGAGGGGTTCAAAACATGTGCAGACATGGCACTTAGGGACACGGTTTAGTAGGTATTGTGGTGTTGGCCTGACAGTTGGGCTGGATGAGCTTAGAGGTCTTTTCCAAACCTAATGATTCTGTTATAACCAAGACCTTGCCCAGAGAAGCTGCCTCTGCTGAAAGCCCACCCCTTTCCGTGGAAATGAAATGTAACTGCTTTTTAACCTCTGAAAGCTTTTCTATCAGCATCTCCCACGTTTTGTTCCAAATTCCCACTTCAGAAGATGAAGAAGGTAAAGTTTTGGGCAGAACCTAGATACCTGGGAGAAAGACAACAGGGGCTCCTTACCCAATCCAGGGAAGAACTTGGTGTCATTCGCCACCTTCAGATCAGTGTTGGTGAGGGAGATGGGCAGCTTCGGCAGAGCCACGGCCGAAACCCGATCCAAGTCATTTGTAGCCGAAAGAATTCGCCATTTCAGTATCATGGGCTGCTTGTCTCCAACTTTGAAAAATAGGAAATAAGTGAGACCTCTCTCCCTGAAGTGATCAGGAAACACAACCCCCTCCCAGTTCCTGCCCATGCTCCCCCACCAAGCGGGATCACAGCTCAAGTAGTGTCTGTGCACTCATCCTACCACATCCCCTTGATTCTTTTTCCCGATCTCATCAATTGTACAAGCAATGATTCGTTTCGCTAAACCTCTTGACGGAAGGCTCTGCTGGTGGCAATTAAAGAAAATCCCATGTGCAATAATTGCTTTCTATTTCACTGGAAAAACCTGCATGGATTTGATTTTGTTACGTTTGAGATCAGGTGGAGAAAACATGCAGACTGGGTAGCCCGATTAAACTCGCAGGATCTTTTCCCTTTGGAAGGCTCGGCTCGCTTGGTTCTCAGCAGGAAGAGCGGTGTCACAGCATAATACAGAAAATGTCTTTTATTGAGTGAAAGTAACAATTAAACCACTCCCTGGAAACCAGCCCAAGATGCAAACTGATGGAATAGAGCACCTGACAGAGAACGCCTGGAAAATAAATATGGAAAATTCTGGACAGTCCCATACAGCTGATAATGGATGGAGAACCTGTCCGGTGTTTTCACTTAGACCTGACTTCCATTTTTTAAAAGCATCCAGCACAGAGACTCACCCATGGGGGAGATTTGCTGGAATATATTGTTGACTGGCAAGCCCTCTTTCCGCAGAGACCAGCACTCCACGATGCTGCTGTTTTGGTTGGAAGCACAAAGCAAAACCTGCAAAACAGAAACCTATTGTGTAACCACAGGCACACACTTTGCAATAGAGAAAGATGCTGTATCCAGTCGCTTTTTCTTCCTCTCTCCTCTATTTTGAGCTACCTTCTTCTAATTAGTGGATATCCACTAGGGAAAAGCAGAGGTCTGCAGTGGCAACGAGTAGTGGTGAAGTCCCTGGCTGCAGACAGAAGGAGAGAGGCAGAACCCTGTTGTGTGTTAGCGCAGCCTGTACCTCTCCATGTCACTCACACCAAAAAAATAAACATAAAGCAAACTGAGCTGACTTGGAAGCCAGAGCAGACACTGGTGCTCCAACACAAGACTCTGTCTCACCCAGCAGAGAGAGGTTGGGTGTCACTGAGCTTTCCAGAATCACGTTTGCAATCCCCTGGCAAATCAAGTTAAGCTACTTAATTAAGTTACACAGATCAGGAGCTGCTATGAAGCCAAGACCTAAAAATGAAAGACTTCATATCCTAGAGCCTTCCAGACAGCCCAGCAGAGCTCCACTAAGAACCAGGGCCAGATCCAGAAAAAAAACAAAGCAAAGCATAATCATGCTAACAAAGGACAGGGCTTTTCAAGATGCTTTTCCCCAAATTGGAGGGCTTAGCCCCTATACCCCCAGCCCTCTGAAGCACAGTCTGCTTGGCAGTGATGATGGACCAGCAAAAACAGCAACAGGTATCGCAGGACACAATCGTTCACCTGCAGAGCCAAGTGGGGAAGCCAAAGGTGGAGCAAACAGCCATTTCCTTGGTGTTCTTTAACTCACGCTTGCTTTTAGAGCAGATGCTCACCTGCTCTGACATGTCCCGAGCCAGGAATTTGAGGTGAGTGATTGCTGGGTATTTGTCTTTGCGGGCAGGGTCCGTGGTGCAGCGCATGAAGAGGGAAGGCAGGATTTCAGTGTCTATTTTGCACTTCTCGTTCACCACGCTGACGCAGACTTTGTAGAACTGGACAGGGGAGGTGCTGCTGCCATCCGAAGTGGCCACCACGATGTTCCCTCCGCCGGTGAAGGCAACGTCGGCCAAGGCAACACGACAGCGCAAGCGGCACAAACTCTCCGTGGACGTTAGCACTTGCCCATTGGGTTTGAGCAGCGAGACGGTCACCAGCCCGCTGATAGTGACAGCGATCCAGCCCTCCATGGGCTTCCCACCAAACAGCGTCAGCGATGGAGAGAACTTGACCCTGGAGAACTTCTCACCAAAGTTTGACGCTCCAGACTGCAAACAAAGGCCAACAACACAAAGACATTGGTGCCTGACACCCACAGTGAGCTCACGGCTGCCCAGCGTTCCTCAGGAAGCTGTTGAAGCACCATCTGCATGAGGACACTGAGCCCAACAACCCCAAAGAGGCCCCTCTGCCCCACGACAGAGCAATCCTGGCTGTGCAGTGACACAGGAACACACCAGCCCTCCCTAAAAGCCCTCAGAGCACTCCTGACAGAGCTCTGGTCTCACTGGTGTGGACCAGGCCTGGAAAATCAACAGCCCCTCTCCTGTTCTGCACCCAAACTCAGCTCTGACACCAACCCTTCACACCCCTGTGCCTCGGGTTCTCCAGCGCCAGAGAGAGGGAAAGGCTTCTCTCCAGGGGACACCAAAAGAATTCATGTTTTAAAAAAAATTTAAGCAGGTAATGTCTTCTTGGCAGACTTGCTCCTTTTGAGTCAGACAGAACCAGACACATTTCTAAACAAGCAGCTTATCTCCACACGCACACAGAGCTCCCATACCCAAATCCCTAGATCAAACCTCAGGACCTTGAATGCGTTTCTTCTGAATTACTACTGGTAGGCGAAGAAATGCTCTTATCTCCATCTCACAGCCAAGGAAAACAAAGCAGACTCGCCAACGAAAACAAAGCAGACTCGTTTAAAGCAACAGGACAAACGAGGCATCCAACCTGCACTGCAATTTAGCAGGAACCAGGAATCTGACTTCTCTTTTTGCCTGGAAAAGCTCCCCTAGTTAACTTGCCCAAGGCCACAGAGGAAGCCCAGAGCAGAGAGAAACACAAACAGGGCTTTCTCACACCCTGTGCTAATGAGCTGAGCCAGCCTTCCCGTCCGGATCCCCTGCACGGCCAGGACAAACCTTTTCCACGTGCAGAGCCAGCTTCACGCCGTTGTGCAGCCAGGACAGGGCCACAATAGGGTCTCCTTGCACCGCGCTGCCCACTGTGCTCTCCCAGCTGTTGGCCAAGTGATCGGTCATGCTCCAGCACTTGATGTGGCCGTCGGCGTCTGCCGAGAGCAGCCTGGAGCCTACGGCAACAGCACCACATGAGAACCAAGGGGTACAGCAAAAAAACATCAGTCAGGAAATCACACCACCCCAGTGCAGTTCCAACGGAATCAGCCAATCCATGGCTACAGAGCCACGGACAGACGCCCTCTCCATGGCAAACATTTTACCATCATTTTAGGAATGTGAATGGTGGGACATGGGAATAATGAGAAGGGATTCAAGCTCACCCGACTGATCCCACTCCAAGCATGTGATGACTTCAGTGTGGCCCGAATTAATAGAATAGACATCCCATGGGTGCTCCGTGTCGATGATATGGACCATATGGGTAAGATCTACAAGAAGGGAGAATTGAATCTCGGTCCCTCCTTAGCAGCTGGCGTTCCCAAACCCATGGAGCCTCAGCTGGTGGAGGGGAAGACATAAATTGTTTCTCATCAAGCAATTTTGGGAAGGATAAGACCCCTTAAAGGGAGCTACAGGAAAGAACAGGACAAGGGAGAACGGTTTTCAGCTGAAAGAGGGGAGATTGAGATGAGATCTTAGGAAGAAACGTTTTGCTGGGAAGATGAGGAGGCCCTGGCCCAGGTTGCCCAGAGCAGGGGTGGCTGCCCCATCCCTGGAGGGGTTCAAGGCCAGGTTGGATGGGGCTCGGAACCCCTGATCCAGTGGGAGGTGTCCCTGCCCATGGCAGGGGTGGGACTGGAACCGGATGGGCTTTGAGGTCCCTTTCATCCCAAACCATTCAGTGATTCTATGACAACAACCATGCTTGGCAACTCCTGAGAGGTACCAGGTGCCAGCACGGAGTTTGCCTATGTTCAGCAGAGCAAGAACCGCTCACCAGGGAACAAAACGCACATTAAACTCATGGAAGGGGAGGGAAAGAATAAGCACAAGTTTCTCGTGTGGATTTTTTGCACCTGTGAGATTCTGGGGTCAGAGCAGAACATGGGCTGCCTGGCCTGGCGTTTTCTGATGTCAGGACTTGTCTAAACGTTCTGGGAGTTTCCAGGAGATGCTACACAGCCTCCTGCAAGCATGCTGTACCTTTTTCCTCCTCATTTTTGAGGTCTGTAGTGAAAGCGATGAGGTTGCGGCAGGACCACGCGCATACTAAGGGAATGGAAGGGCAGTGGTTGCTCTTCGGCTTTTTCTCCCACTCACAGACATATGCTAAGTCCATCGCACAGCAGGCCAGGCCTGGTGGACCCCTGGGACCCTGTGGAGAGATGAAAGGTGCTCAGTTCTCCCTGGAAGCAAGAGACAACCAGTCCCACTGGTCACAAGCTGCCAGTGGCAGCCCAGTTACACTGGGTACCCCTGTTAGAGCTGCCCAAGGAGAGGGAGAAGGCATCAGAGGTGTTTAAGGGACAGATGGACGAGGCGCTGAGTAACACGGTTTAATGATTGATAAGAATGGTTGGACTCGATGATCTAGTGGGTCTTTTTCAACCTGTTGATTCTATGATCAGCCCCTGACTCCTGAGGGGTGACCACCCTGGAGCCTGGGGAGCAGGGATCCAGCCTCAAGGGGGTGTAAGGGCAGATGAGCCGCACACCAGGGCGGGGAGAAAGGATCAGCCCCAACCACCTGAGAGGTGAGCACCCTGGAGCCAGGGAAGCAGGAACGCAGTCCCGATGGGGTGTAAGGAAAGATGAACCACACACAAGAGTGGAGAGAAGGGATCAGCCCCCACCACCTGAAGGGTGAGCACCCCAAATCTGGAGCAAGCAGGGACCCAGCCCCAAGGGGCTGTGAGGGGATACAAGCTCTGTACCTGGGCAGGGAGTTGGAATTGGCCCCCAGTTCCTGAGAGGTGAGCACCCTGGAGTGGGGCAAGCGGGGACCCAGCCTCAAGGCTGTCGTGGAGGGGAAAGGCAGCCCCCTAAGACGCAGAAGGGGCACACAAGCCCCCCACTAGGAGATGCCTCGGTGTCCACGAGGGTCACAGGGCGATCTACACCCTTCCTGGTTGGGGGAACCGGGTCTGCGGCAGGGATGAGGGAGCAGAGAGGGGCTGCCTGCCGGGAGACCGACTCCACGGAGGTGTGGGGCGACCCCCGGAACCTCCCGGCGGGTCCTCCTGCCCCTCCCGGTGCGGGGAACGGGACCTGCGTCAGGGACGAGGCAGGAAGAGCAGAGAGGGGCTGCCTGCCGGTGTTCGGACCCCACAGGGAGAGGGGCTGGAGGCCCCACAGGTCTGTGTGGGGGTGTAGAGTCCCGGCGGGTGGCTCCGTCCTCCCGGTACGGGAACCGGGGCCTGTGGCAGGGGAAACGGAGGGCGGCTGCCCGCCGCTGTACCGACCCCACGGCGAGTGAGAGGGGATGGAGGGATCCGCCGGGCGTCTCAGTTCGGTGTGGGCGTGCGGCCTAGTCCTCCCGGTGCGGGAAGCGGGGCCGGCCCCTACCGATGAGGGGAACCGCGTCTGCAGGAGACGGAGGAGGGGACGAGGAGGCTGCCAGCCGGGGTAGCGACCCCTCGGCGGGCGTAGAAGGAGGGGGGTTAGAGGTCCCTCCGGCGCCTCAGAGCGGTTCGGAGGTGCGAAACCCCGGCCCCACTCACCGGCCCGCGCCGCCTCCCGCGAGGACCCCGCCTTGCCCCGCCCCCGCGGGCTGTAGGCCTCGCGCCTGCGCCCCACGGGGCGGTCAGGCACTGCTAAGGGCAGCCAGGCGCGGGGGCCTTGAGTCACGGGGAGGAGAGGCGCGAGTGAGCCGTGCTAATTTGCATAGCTGCCTACCCAGCATGCATCGGGGCAGAAACAGCGTATACAACAGTACGATTTGGAAGATTTAGTAAATTTCCATGCAATAAGTGCTTGACTTGTTAGGGAAAACGTAGTGTAATCTCATCACCTATCCAATCATGAAAATCAAATTCGTCGCCCTGATGTCAATGTTCGGCATATTGGAAAGATAAATAGCGTCGTGGTGGCGTGCGGTTGCGTGCTCGCTTCGGCAGCACATATACTAAAATTGGAACGATACAGAGAAGATTAGCATGGCCCCTGCGCAAGGATGACACGCAAATTCGTGAAGCGTTCCATATTTTTTTCGTTTTTTCCCCACTCATCTCAGCGGGGACCCCTTTTTGCTCCACCTTGGTGCCCGCTCCTCGAATCCTGGGGTCAGTTCTGGGCCCCTCGCCACAAGAAGGACGTTGAGGCTCTGGAGAGAGTCCAGAGAAGAGCAATGAAGCTGGGGAAGGGACTGGAGAACAAGAGGAGCGGCTGAGAGAGCTGGGGGTGTTCAGCCTGGAGAAGAGGAGGCTGAGGGGAGACCTCATTGCTCTCTCCAACTCCCTGAGAGGAGGTTGTGGAGAGGAGGGAGCTGGGCTCTTCTCCCAAGGGACAGGGGACAGGACGGGAGGGAATGGCCTCAAGCTCCACCAGGGAAGGTTCAGAGTGGACTTTAGGAAAACATTCTTCACGGAAAGGGTCACTGGGCAGTGGCAGAGGCTGCCCAGGGAAGGGGTTGAGTCCCCTTCCCTGGAGGGGTTTACGGGACGGGTGGACGAGATGCTGAGGGACATGGGTTAGTGATTGCTGGGAACGGTTGGACTCGATGATCCAATGGGTCTTTTCCAACTTGGTGATTCTATGATTCTATTTTTGGCAGCTGCCCCCCTTCCCCATCCCCAGGACCCCCACCCCCACTCCCTCCCAGCCTCCCCCCAGCCCCTTCCCCACACAAAGACAGAGTCAAAGCCTGGGAGCACCATGGTTTTATTGTTCCCGAGTCACAGAAATGGCTTAAGGGGAGTCCCCGCACTCCACAGAGACAGCCCTGGGGGGCCCTCAGTCAATGGCAGTGTGGTAGAGCAGCAAAGACCCCCAGCAGGTGACAAGGGATTGGGTGCAGAGCCACATACACCCCAGCAGCTGACAAGGGATGGGATGGGGTGCAGAGCCACAAGGTCCAGAGAGGGGCTCTGACCCCTCTGGGGGTTCCCAGAGCAGGGTCCCCCACTGTGGTGAACCCTTGGACACACACAGACACCCCTCCAGCACACAACCACACACACCTACACACACACAATTAAAAACCAAGCTATATTACATTTAAAATCAGCCGTGCGGCAGGCTGTGAGGGCGATGAAACACCCAGGAGCTCCCCACACCCCACCCTGCCCGAGGGGGCTGGCAGGGGCCGAGCCCCCCCACCCTTCCGACACCCCATCCCGGGCATGGAACTGCGGATGCTCCCCAGGAACGCGACAGCCCCGAGGCTCTTCTGCTCGCTCAGCGTTTGCTCAGCAGCCGCCAGGAGCTGGTTCACCGCAGAAAAATCTGGACAGAAAATCACCCCACAAGCGGGTTTGGCCCAACCCCGATTCTTTTGAAAAGCACCTGGGTTATAAATAGACACACAAATAGTTCCAGGGAGAGCAGCTCTGCCTGGGAAGCAACGCTGCAAACTGGGGAACAGGGGGAGCGAGGCAGATAGGCACCTGCTTGGCCCACGCCTTGCGCCCAGCGCTATCTGGCAACGCAGGTGTGAGTCCCCGAATCCCGAGGGCTCGGCTCCATCTGCTCTTGGAGGAGAGGATGAGCCCCCCTCAGGAGGTCCATGCTGCACCCCGCTTGGGCAAGTGGAAAAGCAGGCAAAGGGGCTGGATCCCAAACGCCAGCACCGGGAGGGGAGAAGCCAGGAGCAGGTGATGGAAGCCTTCAGCACACAGAGCTCGGGGCAGGGCGTCCCTCAGAGCATCAGCTCATCTGCCCCAGGTAGTCTGAGAGCAGGAGCTCAGGGGGCAGGAAAACGCGGTGTTTGTTGCTCACTTTCATTTGACGTTTCCCTTCGATGTCTGAACCTGCAGGTGTCCACGGGGGTGACAGTGCGATCTACACCCTTCCTGGTTGGGGGAACCGGGTCTGCGGCAGGGATGAGGGAGCAGAGAGGGGCTGCCTGCCGGGAGACCGACTCCACGGAGGTGTGGGGCGACCCCCGGAACCTCCCGGCGGGTCCTCCTGCCCCTCCCGGTGTGGGGAACGGGACCTGCGGCAGGGACGAGGCAGGAAAAGCAGAGAGGGGCTGCCTGCCGGTGTTCGGACCCCACAGGGAGAGGGGCTGGAGGCCCCACAAGTCGGTGTGGGGGTGCAGGGTCCCGGCGGGTGGCTCAGTCCTCCCGGTATGGGAACCGGGGCCTGTGGCAGGGGAAACGGAGGGCGGCTGCCCGCCGCTGTACCGACCCCACGGCGAGTGAGGGGGGATGGAGGGATCCGCCGGGCGTCTCAGTTCGGTGTGGGCGTGCGGCCTAGTCCTCCCGGTGCGGGAAGCGGGGCCGGCCCCTACCGATGAGGGGAACCGCGTCTGCAGGAGACGGAGGAGGGGACGAGGAGGCTGCCAGCCGGGGTAGCGACCCCTCGGCGGGCGTAGAAGGAGGGGGGTTAGAGGTCCCTCCGGCGCCTCAGGGCGGTTCGGAGGTGCGAAACCCCGGCCCCACTCACCGGCCCGCGCCGCCTCCCGCGAGGACCCCGCCTTGCCCCGCCCCCGCGGGCTGTAGGCCTCGCGCCTGCGCCCCACGGGGCGGTCAGGCACTGCTAAGGGCAGCCAGGCGCGGGGGCCTTGAGTCACGGGGAGGAGAGGCGCGAGTGAGCCGTGCTAATTTGCATAGCTGCCTACCCAGCATGCATCGGGGCAGAAACAGCGTATACAACAGTACGATTTGGAAGATTTAGTAAATTTCCATGCAATAAGTGCTTGACTTGTTAGGGAAAACGTAGTGTAATCTCATCACCTATCCAATCATGAAAAAGAATTAGTCACCCTGATGTCAATGTTCGGCATATTGGAAAGATAAATAGCGTCGTGGTGGCGTACGGTTGCGTGCTCGCTTCGGCAGCACATATACTAAAATTGGAACGATACAGAGAAGATTAGCATGGCCCCTGCGCAAGGATGACACGCAAATTCGTGAAGCGTTCCATATTTTTTCTCCCCCCACCCTGCTCAGTGGAGACTCCTTTTTGCTCCCCCTTGTTGCTCGGAGCACCCCAAGACCTGAGGAGGTTGCTGAGGGGGCAGGTATCCCTCCCAAATCAGGGCTTGATGAGCCTCAGGAACAACCACCAGCTCCCCAAGGAGAGGGCAGCCCCAAACCTGCCCCCTGGCAAAGGGAAGGGCAGCCTGGAGGGGGAGAAAGGGGGCAAGAAGGTGCCCCAGGGAGGGTAAGGGATCCCCCACCCTGGCTGAGGAAGTTTCCCCCCTATTCCTCCCGTGGCAGGAGGTTTAACGAGGCCAAATGCCGGGTCCTGCACTTGGAGCACAACAACCCTGAGCAGCTACAGACTACAAGTCTGTCTAGAAAGCTGCCTGGAGGAGAAGGACCTGGGGGTGTTGGTTGACAGCGACTGAACATGAGCCAGCAGTGGCCCAGGTGGCCAAGAAGGCCAATGGCATCTTGGCTTGGATCAGAAACAGGTGGCCAGCAGGTCCAGGGAGGTTCTTCTCCCTCTGGACTCGGCACTGGGGAGGCCGCTCCTCGAATCCTGGGGTCAGTTCTGGGCCCCTCACCACAAGAAGGATGTTGAGGCTCTGGAGCGAGTCCAGAGAAGAGCAACGAAGCTGGTGAGGGGGCTGGAGAAGAAGAGGAGCGGCTGAGAGAGCTGGGGGTGTTTAGCCTGGAGAAGAGGAGGCTGAGGGGAGACCTCATTGCTCTCTCCAACTACCTGAGAGGAGGTTGTGGAGAGGAGGGAGCTGGACTCTTCTCCCAAGGGACAGGGGACAGGACGGGAGGGAATGGCCTCAGGCTCCACCAGAGGAGGTTCAGAGTGGACTTTAGGAAAACATTTTTCACAGAAAGGGTCATTGGGCAGTGGCAGAGGCTGCCCAGGGAGGGGGTTGAGTCCCCTTCCCTGGAGGGGTTTAAGGGACAGGTGGACAAGGTGCTGAGGGACATGGGTTAGTGACTGATGGGAACGGTTGGACTCGATGATCCAATGGGTCTTTTCCAACTTGGTGATTCTATGATTCTATTTTTGGCAGCTGCCCCCCTTCCCCATCCCCAGGACCCCCACCCCCACTCCCTCCCAGCCTCCCCCCAGCCCCTTCCCCACACAAAGACAGAGTCAAAGCCTGGGAGCACCATGGTTTTATTGTTCCCGAGTCACAGAAATGGCTTAAGGGGAGTCCCCGCACTCCACAGAGACAGCCCTGGGGGGCCCTCAGTCAATGGCAGTGTGGTAGAGCAGCAAAGACCCCCAGCAGGTGACAAGGGATTGGGTGCAGAGCCACATACACCCCAGCAGCTGACAAGGGATGGGATGGGGTGCAGAGCCACAAGGTCCAGAGAGGGGCTCTGACCCCTCTGGGGGTTCCCAGAGCAGGGTCCCCCACTGTGGTGAACCCTTGGACACACACAGACACCCCTCCAGCACACAACCACACACACCTACACACACACAATTAAAAACCAAGCTATATTACATTTAAAATCAGCCGTGCGGCAGGCTGGGAGGGCGATGAAACACCCAGGAGCTCCCCACACCCCACCCTGCCCGAGGGGGCTGGCAGGGGCCGAGCCCCCCCACCCTTCCGACACCCCATCCCGGGCATGGAACTGCGGATGCTCCCCAGGAACGCGACAGCCCCGAGGCTCTTCTGCTCGCTCAGCGTTTGCTCAGCAGCTGCCAGGAGCTGGTTCACCGCAGAAAAATCTGGACAGAAAATCACCCCATGAGCGGGTTTGGCCCAACCCCGATTCTTTTGAAAAGCACCTGGGTTATAAATAGACACACAAATAGTTCCAGGGAGAGCAGCTCTGCCTGGGAAGCAACGCTGCAAACTGGGGAACGGGGGGAGCGAGGCAGATAGGCACCTGCTTGGCCCACGCCTTGCGCCCAGCGCTATCTGGCAACACAGGCGTGAGTCCCCGAATCCCGAGGGCTCGGCTCCATCTGCTCTTGGAGGAGAGGATGAGCCCCCCTCAGGAGGTCCATGCTGCACCCCGCTTGGGCAAGCGGAGAAGCAGGCAAAGGGGCTGGATCCCAAAGGCCAGCACCGGGAGGGGAGAAGCCAGGAGCAGGTGATGGAAGCCTTCAGCACGCAGAGCTCGGGGCAGGGCGTCCCTCAGAGCATCAGCTCATCTGCCCCAGGTAGTCTGAGAGCAGGAGCTCAGGGGGCAGGAAGACGCGGTGTTTGTTGCTCACTTTCATTTGACGTTTCCCTTCGATGTCTGAACCTGGAGGGGAGAGGGAAGAGGTTACCACACCTTTCTTCTCCCCAAAAATGGTCCATGACCCCACAGGCCACAACCACGGTGGTCCCAGTCCAGCTTCATAGCAAGCACAGGTTCCTCCGTGCTCTGCAAAGGTGACAATCAGTCCCCCCCGCATCCCTCTCCACGCATTCCTGCCGGCACCACAGGCTCCAGTTCACATCGTTAGCACTTTCACACTGTTCTCCGCAAGCAGCTGCTAATGAAACGCTCAGCAAGGAAGACTCCTCCACAGAGATGGAGCACGGAGCCTCTCCTCCCCTGACTTGACAACAAGACTTTCCAGGGAAACCCACGGGCATGGCCGCCCTCTGCGGAAGAGCCGCAGGAGAGGGAACCTTGCCAACGTTGGACCATCCATCCATCCAAACGCAGGACCACGAAGAGAAATAGCAGCACTCCTGGGAATAGGATATTCCCAGGTAGAGTTGGACCTGGCCATCACCCTGGTTTCTGGGCTTCAGCCCCCAACATCGCCACCAGCACCTCCAAACTGCTGCAACCGCAGCCGAGGTTCGTGGTGGAGGCAGGAGAGCAGAGTTATCTGTGAACGGCAGCACAAGGTGGGGCTGGGAGGAGGAAGGGAGGTAGAAGCTGAGCTGGCGAGCACAGATAGTGATGAAGAGAAGGGAACAACAACACCACAACCGAGCAAACAAACATGAGGCTCTTACTGGCAGAGACGAGGTCCATGTACTGGCAGAGCGCGTGGAGCAGGAGTCGCTCAAAGCTGATGGAGATTGAGGACAGAGTTAGAGCTGATGTGTCCCAGACCAGCGTCTCCCTCATTCCTCCACAGAGTCACGGATCAGAGATGAGGAGCACAAAGCGCCACAAGCCCCTGTGCTGGGATCCCCCAGGAGCTCCACAGGGACCAGCCCAGGCGAGTGTCTCCAGATGGAGACCCCAGCCTGGCCAAGAGGTCTCCTTCGCTCCCAGAGCCCCTCAGAAGCCTGGGACAGCTCTAGGATGCAGGGAACACTGGTGGAATCATAGAATAACCAGGTTGGAAGAGACACACCGGATCATCGAGTCCAACCATTCCCATCAATCACTAACCCCTGTCCCTCAGCGCCTCATCCACCCGTCCCTTAAACCCCTCCAGGGAAGGGGACTCAAACCTCTCCCTGGGCAGCCTCTGCCAGTGCCCAATGACCTTTTCTGTGAAAAATTTTTTCCTAATGTCCAGCCTGAACCTTCCCTGGCACAGCTTGAGGCCATTCCCTCTTGTCCTGTCCTCTGTCACTTGGGAGAAGAGCCCAGCTCCCTCCTCTCCACAACCTCCTTTCAGGTAGTTGCAGAGAGCAGTGAGGTCTCCCCTCAGCCTCCTCTTCTCCAGGCTAAACACCCTCAGCTCTCTCAGCTGCTCCTCATAAGGTCTGTACCAGGAACAGCCTGTGTGGAACCCTCGCACGTGGGGTTGCACAGCTCAGGACTCCGACTCCGCTCCATAGGACGCAGGGACCCCTGCAAGGCTCAAGCTGAGGAAATACCTGTTGTCCATCAGCGCGGTGTAGACGGAGTGAGGGGTGACGGAGAAGAAGGCCAGCAGCTCCTCTTCCAGCCCTTCCAGCGTCCCCTGCGAGGAGAAACAGGGGCTGTCAGTGAGGAGAGCAGCGGGACTCCATTCAAACCCTGTAGCCAGGAGCCAGGCACGGGATGCTGGAGCTCACCAGATGTACCCCAACGCGGGAAAAGCCCCGATACAGCTCTGCACCCCTCGCAGCACCCACTTTTTCCCTTTGAGGAACTGCTGCCCCAGCCAGGGACCAAGCAGAGCCACAGATGCTTTGTGACCATGGCCACACAGCCCAGCACGACGTGGCCTCCAAGAAGAAGCCATCTGGATGCAAGACGGAGGGAAGGCACAAAGAAAGGAAACAACTCCCTTCTTCAGCCCCAGGGGCGGGGAAGAATCCATCCCCTGCCAAGTCCATCCTGTGTGTGCCAAGGGCTGGCATCGACCCTCATGACCAGAGCAGCAGAAGCCAGAAAAACCTCGTGCCTCGCATCTCCATTTCTCCCAGCAAAGATCAGCACGATGCAGTGCCCTGGAGCACCCCGACTCCAGAGACAAGCAGCAAAAGCGAGGCTAGTTTGTGAACAAATTGAGTAGATAGAAGTCAGGGGCAGGAGGAGTCGAGGCCGCTTGTAGAGACTAATTAGAGTGAGGAAAACAGAGCAGGAAAACAGCACTACTGAGACGAGGGAGCAGGGATCCAGGAACCCCTGGAGCCCAGGAGAGCAAGGGCTGGGCAGGCAGCTCTGCTCCCCAGGGCCACGCTTGCCTCTCCATTCAGGCCCAGTTGTCTGCTCAGTGGCTTATGCAGTCTGATCTCTTTCAAAATGCGTTTGCGTTTCTCCAAACAGCCTGGTGAGGACCATTCTGAGACCCCAAAGGCTCCACTGCTGCCCCCGTGGGCCAACACACTGGATTTACCCTGTCACCTGCTGCTCACGGAGCAGAGCCTGGGAAACAGCCACACCAAAGTGTCCTGTAACTACCAGAAAAATCTGAACTGAGCCAGGAAAACCCATCTGCGTGGGGAGCTGAATGTCTGTTTGCAATCTGCCACCACTGCAGAGGTCATATGAGAACCGGAGCGCATTCCCCAGGAGCTCAGCTGAAATCCAGCACTCGCCTGGCTCGGAGACCAAGGTCAAGGGATGGTGCTGAGGATGCAGCTCCGGATGAAGCCACAGCCCTGGGTGCCCCAGCCCTGCCACCCCCAGCAGCCCCCGGCTCACCATGGGGATCCGGCCCCGCTTCAGGGTGGAGCGCAGGCGGCGGCTGATGCGCTGGAAGCACTCCTTGGGTGTGTAGGCAGGGTGCTCTGGAGCCAGCAGAGAGAAGATGGAAGGGATTTGGATGTGGCTCGCATCCCCAGCCACCCAAGGGACAGCTCTGGTCACCGCATCACCTCTCAGAAAGAGCCCAGTGTCCCCCTGACCACCCCAGAGGAACCCAACTGCCACCTCCATCCTTCATCATAGAATCACCAGGTTGGAAAAGACCCACCAGATCATCGACTCCAACCATTCCCATCAATCACTAAACCATGTCCCTCAGCACCTTGTCCACCCGTCCCTTAAACTCCTCCAGGGAAGGTGACCCAAACCCCACCCTAGGCAGCCTGTTCCAGTGCCCAATGATCCTTTTCATGAAATTTTTTTTTCCTAATGTTCAGCCTAAACCTCCCCTGGTGGAGCTTGAGGCCATTCCCTCTCATTTAGATCTGCTCAAAGTCACCTCTAGCCCAGCAACACCCTCCCCTGCAAAGGAGCATTTGGAGAGCGCTGAGATTTGCAATTGGGGCACATCGATCGCCACAGCCATTCCCACAAACCCTCCCTGGTCCACGGGGGCTCTGTCGGCTCCATCATCCCCTGGGCCTGGCAGGAGCGGGAGGCACAAGCAGCAGGACTTGGCCCCTTCCCAAAACACACGCAAAGGAGGAAAGGAGAGGCTTTCCCCACCCAGCGTCCCCTCCCAGCACCTTTCCACTTGTCTTCGTTTTTGACGGGCAGCTTCCTCCTGTGCTTCTTCCTGGCTTCCTCCTCCAGGTAGAGCAGGACTCGCTCTTGCTCTTCTCCTGACCGGTTCATGAAGTCATTCCAGATCTGGCAACACAACCCGCCAGCTCCAATGCAAAAGTCTCCAGGGTGCAACCACCCTCAGAGTCCAATCTGGCCCCCCGCGAGCCTCCTCTGATCCAAGGGCAGGCCAGGCAGGGCAGGAGAAGGAATGGGGCTGGGCAGAGCCCGGCAGCTGTGGCGCTGCCCCGACCACCACCAAGGGCAGAGCATAGCGACAAAGAACTTTCTCCCTGTCTCTCCAGCTTCTGATTGTCCATTAAAGCTTGTGGCAACTGCACTGGGAGGAGATGAAGATTCAACACTCAGAGTCAACATCTAAAGATGGCTTGTTGATGGTTACTGGGAGTCCTAGTGCTGACACAGCTACCCACCCGTGCAATCCAGCCTCAAATCCAGAGCTACATCAGGCATCTCAAGCCTGGCTTGAGCAAGACAAGAGCTCTGCAGAGCCATGAGCAGTGCAGGTCACTCTGCAGCCAAAGCCCTGAGGCTCACGCAGGAGAGGAGCCAAGTTTCAAAACAGCCAGTTACAGAGCTGGTATCGCAACACCAACTGGGCAGCGTGAAGCAACAGAGAGGTTGGGCAAGGGGCCTGTTTCATAGAATGGGCTGGTTTGGAAAAGACCTCAAAGCCCTTCCAGTTCCACCCCTGCCATGGGCAGGGACACCTCCCACTGGATCAGGGGCTCCAAGCCCCATCCAACCTGGCCTTGGACACCTCCAGGGATGGGGCAGCCACTCCTGCTCTGAGCAACCTGTTCCAGGGCCTCCCCACCCTCACAGCAAAACATTTCTTCCTAAAATCTCATCTCAATCTCCCCTCTTTCAGCTCAAAACCATTCCCCTAGTCCTATCCCCGCACTCTCTGACCAAGAGCCCCTCCCCGGCTTTCCTGGAGCACAGCAGCCCAGGCCAAGGAAGAAGAAGGCTCCTCAGGCTGGAGGAACAAGGTACGGACACCAAGTTCTGCTGGAAAGGTAGATACCATGCCAGAACCTCCCCAGCGACCCCGGTGAGGCTGCGCCTACCTCCACGTAGCTCTCGTTGTTGCAAGCTTCCGTGAAGATGCTCGGGGTGGCGGAATGGGCGAGCTCTCCCTCGTCGCTCCCACATTCATCTCGCTCCAGAAGCGTCATCAGGTAGCGAGCTAGGAGGAAAGAACAAAGCCCCTGAGAAGGGGAGGCAGTGCCCTCCAAGAGACCCTGCACTCCAGCACACACCAGCCTGCCAGGCAGCGGAAGATTTAGAGACAGCAGAGGATTTGGGGGCAGCAGAGGATTTAGGGGCAGCAGCAACACCCCAGAGACAAGACCCAGCCTGGGAAGACCTCATGCTTGGAACCTGCCCCGGATCCTTACTGTTCTCCAGCCTCTGCAGGCTTTTGCGGCCCTTGGCCTTGGGGATGAGGTCCGAGTTGCGGATGGCTTTGTTGATATAATACTGCTTTCGCTTGGAAGGGGAGAACCTCTTGGATGGGGAGTCCTCCAACGGTGGCAGGCAGTCCTCGATCCTCCTGCAGGGACAAACGGCACATGGGACTGAGCTCCCCGGAGAGAGAGAACAGAGAGAATGGAAAGAACGGAGAGCCCGCAGTGGGGACAGCGCGGGACGCAGAGCATCAGCCAGATGGTGCAGCAGGCACCGCATCCTCCTCCTTGGGTCACAGCTAACAGCTTCACGGCCGCACCACGTGAGCCCCAGCTCACTCCAAGGATCAGAAGATGATCTGAGGGCTGGAGCACCTCTACCGTAAGGACAGGCTGAAAGAGTTGGGGTTGTTCAGCCTGGAGAAGAGAAGGCTCCAGGGAGACCTTAGAGCAGCTCCCAGTGCTGAAAGGGGCTCCAGGAAAGCTGGGGAGGGGCTCTGGGTCAGGGAGGGTAGGGATAGGAAAAGTGGAATGGTTTTGAGCTGAAAGAGGGGAGATTGAGATGAAATCTTGGGGAGAAATGTTTTGCTGTGAGGGTGGGGAGCCCCTGGCCCAGGTTGCCCAGAGCAGGGGTGGCTGCCCCATCCCTGGAGGGGTTCAAGGCCAGGTTGGATGGGGCTTGGAGCCCCTGATCCAGTGGGAGGTGTTCCTGCCCTTGGCAGGAGGTGGAATTAGATGATATTTAAGGTCCCTTCCAACTCAAAGCATTTTATAATTCTAATTCCATCGTCAGTGACCTGGAATTGGGTCAGGGTCCACTCAGACACAGGAATGGAATGATTTCATGAGTAAACTAAACCAAGGGATGAGCAAGAATCTCGCTGGGCATCGGACACAACCGTTTGGATTCTAAACTTCACTCAAACTCCCCAAAGACAGGAAGTTTGCTCTCTTTTCACTTGTTCATCAAGATCTTTGCATCACAGTTTCCCCTCCAGTTTCAGCCAGTAGCAGGAGGTGGGCAAGGAAACCAACATCACTAAAAGAAACTGTGATCCTCCAGGAGTTGCCATTCTCGCATCCCTGTGTCCCCACCATGTCCCCTCTTTCCCAGCGCTCTGAGGAGACCCAGCACCGCAATCCGGTGCTGGCACAGCCATCTCAGCAGCCAGGGCAGGGCAGGCTGTGCCACCCGATTACAGCCCGGGACAGCAGCCAGCTGCTCGCCCGTGCCAGGACCTTGATTTTTTTTTACTCCCTTCCCTAGGACAGAGGCAGTGATAGAGTCTCTGCTGCTGGGGAGGTGTAGAAAAACAACCTCTGCCCCTTCCAGCTGGAGAGAAAACAGCAGAGGTGGCACTGGGAGGAATAAAAGGGATGCAGGTATCCCTGGTGATGCTAACAGATGGGGTGGGGAGCTGTAATCCAAGCTGCAAACAGAGAGCGACCAGGGCTTGAGGATCAAGTTTTAATAGAAAGGTGGCTAAAAAGAAAATAATAGCGGGAGTCACCTTACCAACAGCCCCAGTTCTGAGGTTGGAATACACAGAGCTGGGCAGCTGCATGCCTGGCACTGCCAGGAGCCCAAACGGCTCAGAGGCACGGCCCCAGGATGGATGGAGTGCAGGAATTGCAGAATCATGGAATGGTTTGGGACGGAAGGGACCTCAAAGCCCATCCAGTTCCACCCCTGCCATAGGCAGGGACACCTCCCACTGGATCAGGGGCTCCAAGCCCCATCCAACCTGGCCTTGAACCCCTGTAGGGATGGGGCAGCCACCACTGCTCTGGGCAACCTGGGCCAGTAAAATATTTCTTCCTCAGATCTCATCTCTATCTCCCACCTTTCAGCTCAAAACCATCCTCCCTGCTCCTGTCCCTGCACTCCCTGATCGAGAGTCCCTCCCCAGCTTTCCTGGAGCCCCTTTCTGCACTGGAAGCTGCTCTAAGGTCTCCTTGGAACCTTCTTTTCTCCAGGCTGAACAACCTCAACTCTTTTTACCCTGGGAGTCCTAACTCCAGGCAGTGAGGCCGCAGGGAGGGCTTATCCTCCAGCCTCTGCCAGAGGGGGAAAGATGTTAAAAGTTGCTGTGCAAGTGTCACCAGAGTGGGAGCACCCCTAGCCCCAGGTCCCCACCTGCAGAGCCACACGTCCGTTGCTCCCAAAGCCTCCGGGGCTGTTCGCAGCGATCCTGAAGCCTGGCACCCTGCCTCGATGCCCTGTGCTGCCACGTCGCCGCTGGCGCTGCCGCCAGTGCCTGCCTGTGCTTTGCAGAGCTGCAGGACTCATTTCCAGCCCAGGCATCCACAGGTGACAGGGACCTTCAGCCGGTGCCAGCCGAGCGGGGCTGTAACGGCGTCGGGCACCCAGACTGTCTCGGGTGAGCTCCGCTTTCAGTCCTTTATCGGTGCCTTCGGCCTCGGGATCCCCTCCTGGGCTGCCCACAGCCAGGCTGCCACGGCCACTGTCACCTCGAGGGAGCAGGAGCCCAGTCCCAGGAACCAGAACCAGCATCGACTCCCAGTAAAGGGGGTCAAGGTCCCAGTATCGCTCATTCCTGGACACCAACTCCCAGTAAAGGGGAATCAAGGTACCAGTATCGCTCATTCCTGGACACCAACTCCCAGTAAAGGGGAATCAAGGTACCAGTATCGCTCATTCCTGGACACCAACTCCCAGTAAAGGGGAATCAAGGTACCAGTATCGCTCATTCCTGGACACCAGCTCCCAGTAAAGGGGTGTCAGGTTCCCAGTATCACTCATTCCTGGACACCAACTCCCAGTAAAGGGGTGTCAGGGTCCCAGTATCACTCATTCCTGGACGTCAACTCCCAGTAAAGGGGAATCAAGGTACCAGTATCGCTCATTCCTGGACACCAACTCCCAGTAAAGGGGAATCAAGGTCACAGTATCGCTCATTCCTGGACACCAGCTCCCAGTAAAGGGGTGTCAGGTTCCCAGTATCACTCATTCCTGGACACCAACTCCCAGTAAAGGGGTGTCAGGGTCCCAGTATCACTCATTCCTGGACACCAACTTCCAGTAAAGGGGTGTCAGGGTCCCAGTATTGCTCATTCCTGGACACCAACCCAGTAAAGGGGAATCGGGGTCCCAGTGTTGCTTATTCCCAGGGACCAGAGTCAACACCAACTCCCAGCAAAGAGGAATCAGGATCCCAGAATTGCTCATTCCTGGGGACCAGAACCAACACCGCCTCCCAGTAAAGTGGAGTCAGGGTCTCAGTATCACTCGTTCCCAGGAACCGGAGCCAACACCGACTCCCAGTAAAGGTGCCCAGCAGCTCCAGGGCCACCACACGGAAAGTTTAGTGGCTTCTCCTCCACTTCTTACTCGCAGGCAAGAAACAAGAAGCCGCTTATTTCCTACCAGGGGATTTAAAACCAGTTCCTGTTATTTATTGTGCAGCAAGCAGGGACGCAGCATCAGCGCTCAAAGCAAAGCCAGAGGGGCGGCTGTGCCGGTGCAGGGAGAGCAGAGCTGGCCCGCGGGCTCCAGGCTGCTGTGGCACAGCCCTTGGCTACCCCGGCCAGGGAGCAGTGGCCACGGCCCAGGACCCTTGGCTACCCTAGCCTGGGAGCAGTGGTCACAGCCTGGGACCCTTGGCTACTGCCTAGGACCCTTGGCTACTCTAGATGGGAGCAGCAGCCACAGCCTGGGACCCTTGGCTACCTCAGCCTAGGGTCACTAGCCCTTGGCTACTATGGCCTGGGAGCAGTGTCCACAGCCCGGGACCCTTGGCTAACATGACTTGAGAGCAGTGGCCACAGCCCAAGACCCTTGGCTACCATGGCTTCAGAGAAGTGGCCACGCATAGAATCTTTGGCTACCGTATCTTGAGAGCAGTGGCCACAGCCCGAGACCCTTGGCTATCTCAGCCTAGGATCACTAGCCCTTGGCTACTATGGCCTGGGAGCAGCGGCCACAGCCCGAGACCCTTGGCTACCATGTCTTGAGAGCAGTAGCCACAGCATAGAACCCTCGGTCGCCCCTCCGAGGGGACCCCTCGCCCCCTTCGCCCCCACCCTGCTGTCCCCACTGCGCTGCCGTGACCTCGGCGGGGGTAACGGCTAATTAGCCTCATTACCCTAATGACAGACCCCGGGGCTCCAAGCTCTCCCGGGACCCCGAGACCCCGGCGGGTGCTGAGCAGGAGGGGACCCCCGGGGCAGCCCCCCCGGGGCCAGCACTCACGGGTAGGGCTCCTCCTGGCCCGCGCCGCCCCGCAGCACCACCATGACCGGCTCGGTTCCTCCCGGTACCGGCGGCAGCACCGGGAACTCGGCGCCCCCGGGCACCTCCCGCAGGAAGTGGCGTCAGACAGGCGGGGCTGGACGAAGCCGTGCAGCGGGAGGCGGGGCCACGCGGCAACGGGGAACCCCTTTTACCGGAGCTCCGCGGCTGCCCGAGCCCCCCGGAGCTGCCGTCCCTTTAAACCCCCCGGTACCGGCTCCGCCGCCGCGGGGCTGGAAGGCGCCTCGCCCCGCACGGCTGCGCTCCCGCCAGCGGCCACGCGGCGGCGCTGCAGACGCGCTGCGCGGTATTTGCATGCGGCGGCGGCGAGGAGCCAATGAGGAACGTGGTGGGCGTGGCTAAGGGGGGACGGACCAATGGAATCGCGGGGAGGGGCAGGAAGGGGGCGTGGCCGGTGTGGACAGCCAATGGGGAAAGGGGGCGGGACGGATCCGGCCACGCCCCCCACCCCGCGGGGATCGCAGAGCCGAGCGGGCACCGAGCGCACCCCGGCCCCGCCGCTGCCCCAGCCCGGGCGGCCGCGGCTGCTATGCGGCTTCCCGGAGCGCGGCCTCCACCGGGTAAGCAGGGAATCGCTGCCGCAACGGCTCGGCACCGGGACCTGCCCCTCAGCCCCGGGAATCCCGCTCACCCGGTACCGGGACCTCCTCCCCACCCCCAACGTCTCCTCTTCTCCGCCACCGGGACCTGCCCCCCACTCGCTTCTCCGCCACCGGGACCTCTCCCTCACCCCTGGGAATCCCGCTTACCCGGTAGCGCGACCTCCCCCCTCCCACCACCTCTCTCCTTCTCCGGTACTGGGACCTCCCCACCGCCCCTTGTCTCCTTCTCCGGCACCGGGACCTCCCCCTCACCCCCGGGAATCCCACTCACCCGGTGCCGGGACCACCCCCCCCACCCCCAGCCTCTCCCCTTCTCCGGCACCGGGACCTCCCCCCCCCCGCCCCCTATCGGGACTGGGATCCCCACCGAGACCACCCCCTGGGCTTTACCGGGGGGGTGGGAGCTGGGAACTGGGCAGGACCTGGACTGGGACCCCCTACACCCCCCCCCAGCACCGGGACGTCCGACCCGTCTGGCTCTCCCGGCCGATACCGTGGGGGCGGAACCGGGACCGGGACCCGCTCCCCGAATCTCGGACCGGGACCCTCTCCCCGCTTCCCGGACCGTGACCTCCCCCGGCCGGTACCGGGTGGGAGTGAGGGGCTGGGCAGGACCCGGACCGGCATTCCCTACCGGCCCCCCCCACCTCCCCGGTACCGGGATTCCCCCTGCCTGGCTGATACCGGGAGGATGGGGATGGGAGGTGGGGTGGGCTGGACCGGGACCCCCCGTGTGGCCGGTACCGGGGGTGCTGGGCTGGACCGGGACCCCCGCAGCCGTTTGCGGGGGGAATGGAGGGGGGGAACGGGGCTCCCCCTCCCCGGTTCGGGCGTTGCCGTCTGACCGGTTGCAGCCCCGGGGCTCCAACTTGGTGGGGGGGGGCACCCGGTACCCTCCTCTCGTGCTGGGAGGTGGGGGGACGATCCGTTCTCTCCCGGTGCCACATGCTGCGGGGTCCCCCCCCCTTCATCCACTCCACCCCGGGATCTCCCCTTCATCCCTTCCCCCCCCATTCTGCCTGTCCCGAGGGTCCCCTCTGCCCCCAACCCCCAATCTCCTCCTCTTATTCTTCCCTCACCCCCAGCCCCGGGGGTCCCTCCTGCACCCCCATTTCATCATTGTCATGTCCTCCCCTGCCTCTGTTCCTCCTCCTTCCTCATCCTCCAGCTCCAGGGGTCCCCTCCTTGTCCCCCCTCATCCTTGCTAAGCCTGGGGATCCCCCACCCCATATTCATCCTTCCAGCCCTGCCCACGCCAGGGTCCCCCCCATTGACCCACCAACCCTGTGATGGGACACTGGGACCCAGCTCTCAGTCCTCCTCCAGATTCCCTCCCGAGGGGATCTGGAGGCGGACTGAGAGCCCCTGGGTCCGGTGTCCCACTGTGGCTGAACCTGGTATCAGAGACACACATCCCCCCCGCCCCCCGTCACACCCCCACCCGCTGCCACCTATTTTTAGCCCCGCGAAGCCGCTCTCGCTCTCGGCACCTGCCCCACGGGACGTGGGGGCTGCTGGCAGCCCCCCAAATCCCTCATGGGGCCTGGGGACACCATGGCTGGAGGGGCAAAGGGGCATGGCCCAAGGTCACCGTGGCCGCCAGGTTGTGGTCCCTTGCGAGGGGACAGTCCCGAGATCTGGATTAACTGCAGTCATGGGCTAAGGTGACACGGCCTCCTGCGAGGGGACAGTCTCCCGGCTCTGGGTTCACTGTGGTCATGGGCCAGGGTGACATGGCCTCTTGTGAGGGGACAGTCCCCCAGCTGTGGATTCACTGCTGTCATGGGCCAGGGTGACATGGCCTCTTGTGAGGGGACAGTCTCCCGGCTCTGGGTTCACCACGATCATGGGCTGAGGAGACACGGCCTCTTGTGAGGGGACAGTCCCCCAGCTCTGGATTCACTGTGGTCACAGGCTAAGGTGACACGACCTCCTGTGAGGGGACAGTCCCCCAACTCTGGATTCACCGTGGTCACGGGCTAAGGTGACACGGCCTCTTGTGAGGGGACAGTCCCCCAGCTCTGGATTCACTGTGGTCACAGGCTAAGGTGACACGACCTCCTGTGAGGGGACAGTCCCCCAACTCTGGATTCACCGTGGTCATGGGCTAAGGTGACACGGCCTCTTGTGAGGGGACAGTCCCCCAGCTCTGGATTCACCGTGGTCACGGGCTAAGGTGACACGGCCTCTTGCGAGGGGACAGTCCCCCAACTCTGGATTCACCGTGGTCATGGGCTAAGGTGACACGGCCTCTTGTGAGGGGACAGTCCCCCAACTCTGGATTCACCCTGGTCATGGGCTAAGGTGACACGGCCTCTTGCGAGGGGACAGTCCCCCAACTCTGGATTCACCGTGGTCATGGGCTAAGGTGACACGGCCTGTTGTGAGGGGACAGTCCCCCAGCTCTGGATTCACTGTGGTCACGGGTTAAGGTGACACGGCCTCTTGTGAGGGGACAGTCCCCCAACTCTGGATTCACCCTGGTCATGGGCTAAGGTGACACGGCCTGTTGTGAGGGGACAGTCCCCCAGCTCTGGATTCACTGTGGTCACGGGTTAAGGTGACATGGCCTCCTGCGAGGGGACAGTCCCCCAACTCTGGATTCACTGCAGTCACGGGCTAAGGTGCCACAACCTTTTATGAGGGGACATAGCCCCAGCTCTGGATTCACCGTGTTCATGGGCTGAGGTGACATGTCCTCTTGCGAGGGGACAGTCCTGTGTCTCTGGATTCACTACGTCGGCCCCTGGGCTTCAGTTCCCAGCAGGGCCCTGGCAGCGTGGCCGCGGCGCAGCCGCAGCTCGTGGTGCTCGCCGAGGCAGCTCTGGTGCCAATGGTGGCACCGAGTAATTTGGTGACTTGTGTCAAGGCAGAGCAGGGCCGGAGGAGCACGTGCCTGGCATGAGTCTCGCTCCGGTGCTCCTGGCAGCTCCTGCGGGCGCAGGGGACGGAGTTCAGACGTAGGACACGGCTGAGTGGCCACGGCCAGCGAGCGGCTGCAGCTCCAGGACGGCCTCTGTCCCAGCTCCTTCCCTCTGCCCTACAAGATGGAGATGGAAGGGGAAACTGAGGCACGGGCAGAGGCAGCACGTGCGTGGCTGATGAGCTCCCTTCGGGGAGCACCAGGGGCTGAAGCTTAGCAGCTGCTCACTGCCAGCGAGACCCGTGGCCGGGCTGTGAGCAGATGCAGCCGCCGCCGCAGCGAGGCATGGGTAAAGCAGCTGCCAACCGGCAGTGGCACCGGCCCACGCTGGAAACTGGTTCCCCTTTTGAGAATTTGAGTTGGAACTTGGATGAGTTTTAAGGTCCCTTCCCACCCCGTTCTGTGATTCTATGAAGCTGATTAGCTGGATCACATGGTAGCCGCCGCCGGTTCCTGTGTGCCACCAGTCGTCCTGGCCCTGGATCGGGATACTGGTTGGCTGCTGGTTGTACTGGGACTGGGGGAGCTCCGGGCTGGGTGTTCGAGCCGGCTGCTGGTTTTATTGGAGCTGGGGACTCCACGTCGGGAGTCCAAGCTGGCTACTGGTGCTGGGGCTAGGGGGCTTCAGGCTGGGGGTCCGAGCCAGCTGCTGGTTGTCCTGGGGTTGAGGGGCTCCAGGCTGGGGGTCCAAGCTGGCTACTGGTGCTGGGGCTAGAGGGCTTCAGGCTGGGGTTCCGAGCCAGCTGGTTGTTGTTCTGGGGTTGAGGGGCTCCAGGTTGGGGGTCCAAGCTGGCTACTGGTTGCATGGGACTGGAGGGGCTCCACGCTGGGGGTCGGAGCCAGCTGCTGGTTGCACCAGGTCTGGGGGCTCCAGGGTATTGGTGTCGCAGGTCCCAGCCACAACGATGCGAAGCAGAGTCAAGTGCTTGCAGCCTCGCGTCACCCTGGAGGTCATGCAGCCCCCAGGAAGGGGGGGGATACGTGGGGGTGGCTGGCAGCACCCTACTTCCCAGGGTTTCCAGGAGTTAGGGTTTCTGGGAATGTGGCACTAGTGGCTCTGCCTGCCCAGCCTGGTGCTCCTCTCGCTCCGAGCGGCTGTTCCCGGTGTCCCCCATGGGTGGGGGGTGCTCTTCCAGCACCCTCTTATCTCCAGGCGCTGATATCCCGGTATCCGCTGCCTGCAGGGCCAGGCAGGGCTATCGGGTCCAGCAGCCCCCTTCCCCCTCCAGCAGCAGGGCCTGGCCTCCCTATCTCATTAGCTCGAGATTAATGAGGCTCCTGTGCTGTCTTTAACTCCTTCCTGCTCGCCAGCTCCGCTGACCCTCTCCGCTTCTCCTTGCAGGTTTGTGCCGATGCCTGCTGGAAGACTGAAGACGCCGGGGGACGCTGCGTAGACCCCAAAGCAGCTGCCACCCAGAAAGTGCCTGTTCGGAGAGGGAGGAGGCGATGCTCTAGGCTGCCGCTGTCTGTTGAGCCTGCAGAGGTTTTGGTGCCCGACGAGCAGCCCCGTTGCACCCTGAGCCCAACGAGCTGCCCCGTTGCACCCCGATCCCGACGAGCAGCCCCGTGCCCACAGCTCCCAAGCAAAAAGGACACCAGGGCAAGACTGGAGGAGGTCGGAGGGCACATCCTTTTGCTCTGACTCTTCTGCAACGCCGATTCCTGCCCTGCCAGCCCAACAGTGCTGCGGAACCCCCTGCTCTCCCCAAGCAGCCCCCTGGCAGGGCTGTTCCCCCCCAGGGTACTCCCCAGCCTTGGCCTCCAGCCCCGCTGGAGCCCGGCAGCGTGCCGGGCGCTGCCTCCTGCGCCGCCCAGGCATTGCCTCCCGGGTGCCTTGCCAGGCTCCCAGCGCCCGCGGGCAGAGCCATGAAGCTGCAGGCGGTGATGGAGAACCTGCAGCGGCAGCAGCGCGCGAGGCTGCAACAGGCGCTGGAAGCGCGGCAGCAGGAACAGCAGCAGCGTTCCACGCCGCCTCCCGCCGCGCAGCCCCTGTCAGCTCTGGGACAGACCCCTGCCAGCACCCCGGCGCGCGGCCGTAACCAGGAGCCAGCCCCGGCGCCCACGGAGGAAGGAGCAGAGCCTGAGAGTGCCCACATCCAGCGGGCACAGATGGCTGCTCTGGCTGCCATGCGGGCAGCGGCCGCTGGCCTCAGCCACTCGTCCAGCCCGGGGGTGTCGGACGAGAGCCAGGCCTCTGAGGAGGAGGAGGAGGAAGAGCACGGGGAGGAGGAGGAGGATGGCGGGTTCCAGCAGGAGATGGGCTCCGAAGAAGAGGAGGATCTGTGAGTACACGCTTGGTTGGGGGCAGCTCTTACGGGTTCTGGGAAGGGATAAGGACACGGTTCGGCTCTGGAGCCTTTTGGCTTGGCTGGTTCGGGATACAAACATCCCTTTGGGGCAGTGGAGGCCGCCAGGGGCTGCTTGTTTGTTAGGTGGTGGGGTTCATGCAGCTTGGGGCTGGTAGGTCGATGAGCACCACCGGGACATCCCGGAGCGGGAGGCAGGTTAGTGCTGTCAGGACATCCCAGAGCAGGAGGTGCTGAGAGCAGCAGGTCAGCTCAGCCTCTGTGGTTCCTCATGCCAGGCTGACGTGGGGTGACATTTCTTCCCAGAGAGCCACGTGGGTCCCTGACAGAGGATCCTGGTCTGGCTTTAAATTATGCAGGGCCCTCGCGGCTGCCTCCTCCCAGCCCGTGTCCTCTCCAGGACAGAGAACAGGCTTGGAGCCATCCGGTAGAGCTCTGCTCTGGGCTGGAGCTGCTGTCTTGGGGTGCCAGTGGTGCCCCACGGGGCTGCCACCCACTGCTGGGGCTTTGCTGGGTTCCCCACGTGCCCGGTGGGGGGTCCCAGCCCCACAGCTGTGGGGCAGCCAAGAGACACCAGCTTTGGGGACCCAGCGCCGTGCCTGCCGTGGGACCACATCTCCCCTCTCCCCCCTGCTCCAGGAAGGGCAAGTGGGATGAAGATGACTTTGAAGAGGACCTGGGTGAGGAGGAGGAGGAGGAAGAGGAAGAAGAGGAGGAGGAAGAAGAAGAAGAGGAAGACTACGAAGAGGAGGAAGACATGGGAGAGGAAGGGCTCTGCTCGGCAGAGGCGGTGCGGGCAGGCGCAGGATCCCTGCTGCTCCGCAAGCCCCCGGCCCCCCAGCACTACCGGGGCGAGCCGCAGCGGCTGCCGGGCGGGCAGGAGCGGGTCCCCTCCGGACTGAGCCACGCGCAGCCCCCGCCGCCGGCCCCTGACCACGGCGACTGGACCTACGAGGAGCAATTTAAGCAAGTAGGTGCCCACCGAGATGCACACGATTCCCCTCTTGCCTGCCCCCCCATCCTGGTGTCCTCGAGAGCCGTGGTGGCAGTGCCGCCTCCGGCAGCGTTGTTCTCGGGTCAAGCCACGTTGTTGCCACTAAGAAAATGTGGGATTGCTCTGAGGTTTTAGTGCTTGGGCTCAGTCGTGCTCCGTCCCCTGTTGCTTCACTCGGTGGCTCTGGTGGGGTCCTGTGTCCCGGCTGCTGCCGTGGCCTGGCCTCAGCACAGGTGGCTGGTGCGATGGGGTTTGCCGCAGGGACCCAGCAGTCTTCTTGCTGGAAATGATGGAAAAAACCACCCCAAAACTGCAAATCTGAAGGCACTCCTTTCTTTCCTCTTCTCAAGCTCTTTTTGGTGGGGACCTGGCTTGCTCCCCATCACCACAGAGGTGAAGCTGGATGGGAGGGATGGCTCCAACCCTGGAGATGTTTGGGGCAGAGTTGCCTCGCTGCTGCTGCCAAAATGCAGCACTCTTCTAAAGAGTGAAACGGTCATGAAAGCAAAACCTGGCTGCCCGCTCTGCTGCCTTCCCCGTGCCAGCTGAGCTGGGCTGGCAGGAGGCGGGCACGCTCCCGCTCTCTCTGGGCACTGAAGCTCGCTGCGTCCTGCTTTCGGCTAATAGAAGGAAATGTGCTGTGAGCTGGGGCTCCCGGGGGGCTACTCGGTGCCTTTGATGTGTGTGTTTAAATACATCTGAGTTTAGGGCTGGGGGAAGGGACGGGAGCCAACAGCAGCAGATGGGACCCAGATGGAGCAGCCAGGGCACGGTGGCCTTTTGGGAGGGATGCGACTGCCTGAAGGGGAAGAGACAGGGGCCATCGCATCCCTCCCGAAACGGAGAAGGATCTTCTGGGATCTGGACATGGGCAAAGCCTCACGACAGGGGCTGGTGGAGAAAGCACAAGCGAGCGTGGAGCGTGCGGTTGCACTCCCTGGAATGCTTCGCTCGGGCTGTGGGGAAGGAGGGATGCTTCAGCCTCGTGCCGCTGCACCCACGCTACCTCTTTTTCTTGTGGTTTTTCTCTTTTTTGTGTTTCCTGCCGTCAGGGAGCGAGGGGACTGAGGAGGTGATCTTGTATTTGTGAAATGGCTTTTTCGATACTGCAGCTGCGATCTTCCTGTTTGTCACCGTGTCGGTGCCGCGCTGGCTTTGGGGGCTGGGAAATCACTCCTGGCTCTTGGAATCCAACGGGAAAATCTGGGTGGCTAGTGGTGCCTACAGGAGCCGTGGTCTGTAGATGTGCTGTGGACCATGCTGTGGTCTCTGTTGGGTCCTGATGGGTTTTGGGGATACCATCGCGCATCCCAGCGCGTCCTACGCCCCCTCCCCATCTCTTCCCAACAAGCTGTGCCAGTGAAAGGGGCTGAGCCCCCCCCTTTTCCTCCCTTTCTCTTCCCACCGGAAAGCTTCCTGGGGTCAGCAGGGAGATCCCAGCGTGGCGGTTAATCGTGGAACCAGCTGGAGGGTGTAGGAAAGCAGCTGCCGCTGTGCTGTGGGTGGAGGAGAGGAGGCGAAGCACCCGGCCAGGAGAGGCTTTCCCCGGCGTGTCAGCCTGCCAGCGCGCCGGTGCTTGGATCGCGGCCACTGGACGCGGGCCAGGGGGTTGCTCGGCACAGCGCGGCGCTGGCCGGGAGTTCCTTCTGGCCACCCTCCAGCGCGTAATGCCGCTGGCACAGCCGGGCTGGGGAAGGAGCAGCAGGAATGTAAACAGAGAGTGCTGCTGTAGGGCAGCTGCTGTGGTCCCACTGCCACTGTTGGGCGATGCTTTCTGCCCTCCTGCCCCCCTGGGATGCTCCCAGCCCGCAGGGATTGAATCATAGAATCATTTGGGTTGGAAGGGACCTTAAAGATCAACTAGTTCCAAGCCCCCTGCCATGGGTAGGGACATTCCATTAGACCAGGCTGCCCAAGCCCCATCCAACCTGGCCTTGAGCACCTCCAGGGATGGGGCAGACACAGCTTCCCTGGGCAGCCTGTTCCAGTGTCTCACCACTCTCATGATGAAGAAATTTTTCCTTATGTCAAGCCTAAATCTGCCCCTCTCCAGTTTATATCCCTTCCCCTTCATCCTATCACTCCAAACCTTTGTGAACTGTCCCTCCCCAGCTTTCTTGTAGCCCCTTCAGGTACTGGAAGGTTGTGGTAAGATCTCCTTGAAGCCTTCTCTTCTCCAGGCTGAACAAGCCCAACTCTCTCGGCTTCATCCTTCCCTGCCACTGGCACAGCCCAGCTGGAGAAGGAGCAGCAGGAATGCAAACAGCAAGTGCTGATGTGGGGCGGCTGCTGGGGCCCCCTCGCTGCTGGCAGGGGATGCTTTACCCTGTCCCTAGGAGAAGTCTGTCTAGAAAGCTGCCTGGAGGAGAAGGACCTGGGGGTGTTGGTTGACAGCAACTGACCATGAACCAGCAGTGGCCCAGGTGGCCAGAAGGCCAATGGCACCTTGGCTTGGATCAGAAACAGTGTGGCCAGCAGGTCCAGGGAGGTTCTTCTCCCTCTGGACTCGGCACTGGGGAGACCGCTCCTCGAATCCTGGGGTCAGTTCTGGGCCCCTCACCACAAGAAGGATGTTGAGGCTCTGGAGTGAGTCCAGAGAAGAGCAACGAAGCTGGTGAAGGGGCTGGAGAAGAAGAGGAGCGGCTGAGAGAGCTGGGGGGGTTCAGCCTAGAGAAGAGGAGGCTGAGGGGAGACCTCATTGCTCTCTCCAACTCCCTGAAAGGAGATTGTGGAGAGGAGGGAGCTGGGCTCTTCTCCCAAGGGACAGGGGACAGGACGAGAGGGAATGGCCTCAAGCTCCACCAGGGGAGGTTCAGAGTGGACTTTAGGAAAACATTTTTCACAGAAAGGGTCATTGGGCAGTGGCAGAGGCTGCCCAGGGAGGGGGTTGAGTCCCCTTCCCTGGAGGGGTTTAAGGGATGGGTGGATGAGGCGCTGAGGGGCATGGTTGATGGGAATGGTTGGACTTGATGATCCAGTGGGTCCTTTCCAACCTGGTGATTCTATGATCACAGCTCCTGCTCCTTCGCTAGGATCAAAGTGTGATAGGAGAAACCCTGGCAGCATCGGGGTGTGTGGTGCTGCCGATGGGGGATGTGGTGCCGTGAGGCCATGCCCAAGCTGAGCCTTTCTGCCGCGGTGGGGAAACGCTGCTGAAGGAAGGAGCTCTTTAGGGGTTCCTCTTTTTTTGCAAAGGAGCTCCTCTCTGCTCGGCGCTGGAGCGTGAACTCGCAGGGAGCGCACGACATCCTGCACCCGTCGGTTGAGCCGTGTGGGCTCTGTGGGGAGCCGATTTCTCTCTCCTTGCATCCCAGAGGATTGTCTGCTCCAGGTCCTCCAGCCCCAGCTCCTATTGTAGCTGCAGGTCAGATTCAGCTCCAGATGTGCTGGTGCTGGGGACCTCCAGCATCCCTGTGCCTGTCTCCACACTGAAGCTCCAGGTGCTCCGTGCCTGCTGGGGATGCTGTCCCCATCCTCCACCATGGGATTTTATCAGGACAGATTCCTGCAACCCTGAGTTGAACCATGTGGTGGGTAGGGAGAGGAGGAAGAGGAGGCCATGAGGAAGAATTAGGGAGCTGGAGTGTGACATTTCCCCATCCCTGGGGATGGTCATGGCACAGGCAGAAGTCAGCTCAGAGCTGAGCTGGGGCTGTGAACAAAGGAGCCCCCAGCACAACAAGGGGCTCAGGGGGCTCCTGAGGGCGTGATAGCTCCCTGGGGAGATGTAGGGGCATTTTTGGGGTGGGAGGAGGCTCCCCGTGTGGAATCACCAGTTGGGGATCACCTCTAACCTCACGCCAAAAGGCACAAGAGGACCCTGGGGGGCTGAGATGATGCCAGCGTGTCCAGGCTGCCAATCTGCGGCTGGGCTCGGCTGTGGGCTCTTGGTTGCCCATGGGGGGCTGGGCCACATGGAATTGAGGGTGACCCCCTGGCACCCACTCCGCAGCTGGGTCTTGCACTGTGGGCGTTTGCCACTCCGGAGGGGGATGCTCCTGGGGGCACCAGGCTGTAATGAGCCACCAGAGCTTGGATGGCTCAGCCAACTGCTGCTAAAAAATCTGGCACTGCTGTGTGCCATCCTAGACTGCTCCGTAACATGTTCCCAGGGAGCAACTGTCATCAGCGTGGGGCTGGCCAGGGAAAAACTTGCTTTAGTGGCCCCAAGTATCCCTCTAGGACACCCAGGACCCTACTAGAACACCCAGGATCCCTTTAGGGACTCCCAGGTGCCCTCAAGGAACCCCCAGGACCACTTTAGAGACCCTCAGGATACCCTATTTTGGGTGCCTCCTTGGAGTGCCTGGTTTTGGATGCCCCCTTTGAGCTGCCTCCTCAGGGCTGCCCAATTTTTGATGCCCCATTTTCGATCTCCCATTTTCAGGTGCATCCCTTGGGGGTTCCCAGTTTTGGGTGCCTCCTTTGGGATGCCCCATTTTGGGGTGGCACAGGCTGATGTTTTTGAGTCCCTTTCCCTGGAGGGGCTTAAGGGACGGGTGGATGAGGTGCTGAGGGACATGGTTTAGTGTTTGATAAGAATGGTTGGACTCGATGATCCTGTGGGTCTTTCCCAACCTGGTGATTCTATGATTCTGTGTCTCCGCTCCTGTTCTCAGGAAGCACCAGGGGCTTTAAGAAGCCAACACGGTGCTGGGGGGAGACTGTGCTGGTGCTCGGGGGGAGCAGGAGATTTCTTAGCTGTCCCAAATGGGGATGTCTGAGCCGCGCTGATGGCACGTGGGGGGCAAAAACCTCAGCCCTTATCTCGTGCTGAGCAGAGCTCCCCGCGATACGGCATTTCAAAGTGCAACGGTTAGTGGGGGGAATATGAGTATAAACCGAAAGCAACTCGACAGCCCCGGCAGGCAGGGTGTGACGAGGGCAAAACTGGGACCCATGGCTTGGGGACCACAGGGTAGGGGTGGCTCCTGGGAAGATGGAGCTGGGATTTTCTTAGAGGAACCTCTGGAAGGATGAAGGAAATGTCCATTTCTCCTGCACAGTCCCACGCAGAGGCTGTGACTGAGGCAGGGGGGCATTCCCACTGCCCTTGTGGGACCCTGAACCCCTTTCTCACATGGATAATCATAGAATCACCAGGTCGGAAAAGACCCTCTGGATCATCGAGTCCAACCATTCCCATCAATCACTAACCCATGTCCCTCAGCACCTCGTCCACCCGTCCCTTAAACCCCTCCAGGGAAGGGGACTCAACCCCCTCCCTGGGCAGCCTCTGCCACTGACCAGTGACCCTTTCCATGAAATGTTTTTTTATGATATTCAATCTAAATTTCCCCTGGTGGAGCTTGAGGCCATTCCCTCTCGTCCTGTCCCCTGTCCCCTGGGAGAAGAGCCCAGCTCCCTCCTCTCCACAACCTCCATTCAGGTAGTTGGAGAGAGCAATGAGGTCTCCCCCTCAGCCTCCTCTTCCCCAGTCTAAACCACCTCAGCTCTCTCTTATTTCTCTTTTAAAAGCCCGGAGGGAGCAGGGCTGGGTGCAGGGGCCCTGCAACCTTTTAACAAGGGCAGGAGGGTCCGTTTACTTTCTTTAAAATATTGATTAGAGCTTTATTGCATTAGGCAGCCGAGCGGATGAGCCTCCCCGGGGGAGGGCGAGGGGCCCCTGTGTGGGGAAAGGGGCACCCTGCATCGTCACCCGCCCGGGGGCTGCTGTGCTCCCCCAACCCAGAGTTGGTTTGGTTTGGTGGCAGATAAAGGGCAGCACCTTGGGGCCCCCCAGTTTCTGTGCCGGGAGGAGGCGATTGCGGCGGCTGGTCGGGCCGGCAGCAGATAACGGGGGGCGCGGAGGGGATGGGGGTGCTGGGACAGTAGTTCTCTCGCAGGACGATGCATCCCGAGCCGAGTCCTTCCCGGTGACCCTGGCACAACCGTCGCCTGTCTTGCCCTGGGCCACCGTCCAGCTCTGCCACAGGGTGCTCTTGGCCAGGGATCCAGCGCGGTAATCGGCTCAGAGCGCTCAGGGAGCATTCCCGGAGCTGTAATCCTGCCGGATCCTTGGCCGGGGGTCAGGGACTTCTCAGCAAGAGCAGCTTAGCCACCGAGTGCCTCCCCCAGCCTGATGCCTGCACAGCCCATAGGTGCTGCTCCTGGCATCCAGGCTCTGTGTGAAGCTGTTTCTCTTAATAAGACCTGGGATAATTAATGAGGTGGGGGGCAGGGGACGCATCCCTCCTGCCCTGGGTGCCCAGCACCCTTACCCAGCTAATTTTCTTTGTTCCCAGTAGGATCAGCACCTCAGAGCCAGGCTGGGCATCGCTTGCTGGTGTCCCCCCGCGAAAGCCCTGGCCCCCCGACTGATTCCAGGGCTGTGGAGGAGGCGGCTGCCTCCCAGCTCCAGCACAGCTGAACTAACAGGAATGAGGGTTTGTTTAAAAGAAGAAGAAGGGAGGGGGTGGGAAGAGAGCAGTGAGGAGAGCAGGTCCTTTGTCAGCAGAGCAAACAGCCACGGTTGGGCAAGGGTGCAGTGTTGCTCCATCGCCCTATTTCTGGCTCAAACCGCAGCAGAGGTGGCAGCGAAGCCTGGGGCTCGGCCGGACATGCTGCAACTGGGGACCAGGATGGGGGGTGGTTTGGGGAGCCCCCAGCTCGCCTCTGATACAGCCCTGACAGCCCTGCTGGATTCTGAGCCTACAGGGGGTTGAGACGCAGCTCATGATCCCCGCTCCTTGATGGACAATCCACCCTGCGTGGGGCTGCTCCCAGGGCAGGGGGATTCACTGCTCCCCACTCCCCACATCTGCTGGGGGGATAGGGGGCAACTTGCTGGATTCTGAGCCTGCCGGGTCAGTGGGATCAGGGAGTCAGGGTGCAGCTCCTGATGGATAATCCGCCCTATGCCAGGGCTGCTTGGGGCCAGGGCTTTGCTCCCTGCGTCCTGGGTGTGCTGCAGGGATGGGGTGGCACTGCCACTGGTGACTTCAGGAAGGGGCTTCCTTGTCCCTCTGCAGCAGCCAGCTCAGGGGTCTCACCTGGTATAAAATCATAGAATCACCAGGTTGGAAAAGACCCACCGGATCATCAAGTCCAACCATTCCCATCAATCACTAACCCATGTCCCTCAGCACCTCGTCCACCCGTCCCTTAAACCCCTCCAGGGAAGGTGACTCAACCCCCTCCCTGGGCAGCCTCTGCCAGTGCCCAATGACCTTTTCCATGAAAAATCTTTTCCTAATGTTCAGCCTAAATGGTAGCGCCCACACAGGCCCGAGCCCTAAATCCCTCCAGCAAAGGGGTCAGCCTCCTGCCTCAGTTTCCCCACCTGCCTGAGCATCCACCTGTGGCCACCATGGAGACCTCAGCTCAGGTTTTCAGAACCTCTGGCACCGATTACTCCGGTGCTGCAGTGGGACAGGCTCAGGCAGCAGCTTTGCCAGAGCTGGCATCGCTCCGATGCTGTGTGAGTGCCACAGGATTGCCCCCCCTCACCGCCATCTCCCTCCTCTCTGCGGGTCACCAGTGAGGTTTCGGCGCTGCCAGCACAGCTCGGCGGTGATGGTTCCCAGGCTGACAGCCCGCAGCTGGCTGCCTGTCAAAACCATCTGTGGCTGCTGGATCTCTTCCAGCTCCCATGGGTAGAGCCGGCGTAGAGCCTTCCTGGGACCCCCACCGCGGTGCGGGGTTGGCATTGGCAGAGAAGCCATCCCACGGGTGATAAAGGTACCGGACCTCGCATTTCAGGAACAGATTTGCAATTAGACAAATCCCTGGCCCGGCGGTGGAAGCCCCGGTGACTCATCTGCTCTGGCTTAGAGCGATCCCCTTTCTAAGACGATCATTTACATATGGTGGAATTTAAACCCTATCCGCCTGCGAGCTCCAACCAAGCTCCTGCTCCCATGCTGGGTCAGGTCCTCCATGGGGGTCTTGACCTGCCAACGCTGTTGGGTGTCACCCCAGGGTGGCCTGGGGACTCACGGGGAGGGACAACCCTATACGGGGGCTCGCTGGGTGTCATAAAACCGTAGAATGACCTGAGCTGAAAGGGACCCACAAGGAGCATCGAGTCCAACTCCTGTCCCTGCACAGGACAATCCCAACATTCACACCGTGTGGCTGAGGGCATTGGCCAAATGCTTCTGCAAGGTTGAGTCACCTTCCCTGGAGGGGTTTAAGGGACGGGTGGACGAGGCGTTGAGGAACATGGTTTAGTATTTGATAGGAGTGGTTGGACTCAATGATCCGGTGGGTTTTTTCCAACCTGGTGACTCTATGATTTTATTGCCACGTTTAGTGCCGTGACTGCTTCCCTGGGGGGCCCCAGGGGTTTGCACCACTTCTTTATTGGGAAGAGCGTGTCTGCTCTGGCCGTGGTTTCTCCAGATCTGAGCTGCATGGCTTCAGCTTGGCTGTCCACCCAGCCCAGTGCTGGGTGTTGCTTCCCAGGATGAGCTTTCTCAACACTGCCTGACTCCACTGAATTAATATTTGCCCAAGGTCCAGTGCGATAGCGAGCGTGTGTCAAGGGCACACGCCGGCAGGCATGCGGTGAGGGCCAGCAGAGCCACCACTGCCACGCTGGCCCCCATCCTCAGCTCTCGGTTTGGTGGGGAGCAGCTGCTCCTCATCCCCTCAGCCCTCTTGGCAGCCCGTACCACGCGTCGCCATTCAGACACTGTGCTGGTTTTTGGTTTTACTGGAGCCTGGGAAGCTGCCACCCAGCAGGTCCCTCTGCAAACGGCGTTGGAAATGCAGTCGCAGCAGGAATCGCTTTCTCTGCTGGAAAGGGAAAAACAGCACAGCCATCCTGGAAGCCGGCATTGGTCTTGGCTCGCTGCACAGGGATGGCTCCGGTGCATGGATGTGGATCCACTTGAAGTGTCTTAGCTCGCTGCACCAGGATGACTCCGGTGCGTGGATCTGGATCCAGACAAAGCATCTTGGCTTGCTGCACTGCATTGATTCCGGTACATGAATGTGGATCCACATGAAGCGTCTTGGCTCCCTGCACCGGGATGACTCCGGTGTGTGGATGTGCACCCACATGAAGTGTCTTGGCTCGTTGCACCAGGATGGCTCCAGCGCATGGACGTGGATCCACATGAAGCGTCTTGGTGGCCGCCAGCTGCCCGTGGTGGCCGTGATGGGAAAGGTGGCTGACAGCACTTGGACAATGGGGGGTCAGGGAGGTTAAACGGCGACTAATTCGCCCATTCAACGTCCCCCTCCATGGTGACACTGGCCGCCTCGGCACCGACAGCAGCCTCTGTGCCCCTGGCTTGGCCGTACGGCTGCTCCCACCAGCCTGGTGGCACAGGGGCTGCACGAGGCTTGGTTTAGGACTGGGTGCTGTGCGCTCCTGCTCATCGCTGTCCCCTGCCCTGCATCATGGAGTGACCGTGGCCAGGATGTGGCTGTGGCATCGCTTGGCGGGGTTTGTGGAAGCCCTGGTGGTGTCAGGACCCCTAGTTTTTTGGGGTAGTGGCTGGGGATCGGATATAGAATCATAGAATCACCAGGTTGGAAAAGACCTCTTGGATCATCGAGTCCAACCATTCCTATCTGCCACTAAACCACGTCCCTGAGCATCTCGTCTACCCGTCTTGTAAATACCTCCAGGGATAGTGACTCAAACACCTCCCTGGGCAGCTTTTTCCAGTGCCTGATGATCCTTTCTGTGAAAAATTTCTTTCTGATATCTGGTCTGAACCTCGCCTGGTGGAGCTTGAGGCCATTCCCTCTCGTCCTGTCCCCTGTCACCTGGGAGAAGAGCCCAGCTCCCTCCTCTCCACAACCTCCCTTCAGGGAGTTGGAGAGAGCAATGAGGTCTCCCCTCAGCCTCCTCTTCTCCAGGCTAAACACCCCCAGCTCTCTCAGCCGCTCCTCTTCTTCTCCAGCCCCCTCCCCAGCTTCGTTGCTCATGTGACCATGGCCAGGATGCGGCTGTGGCATCACTTGGCAGGGGTTGTGGGTGCTGGTGGAAGCGCTCGTGGTGTCAGGACCCCCATTTTTTTGGGGTGGTGGCTGGAGATCGGGAACGGGCTTGTCCTTGTGCCACAAGAACCCCCATGAATCCGCCACCCACCGGTTCCACGGTCCCCAGCTCAAGCTAAGGCACCTGCAAAGTGACCAGGTCCCAGTTTGGGGACAATGCTGGGAACCAGCGTGAACAATAGTGCTTGACGGGAAGCGCGGGGTGATGAGGGCTCAGAGCAACCTGGCTGCCCCCGCGGAAGCGGCCCCCCAACCCGGGTGGCCCTGGCCACGCTCAGGCGGCAGGAATCCTGCTTGGCCGGTCAGTGGACTCGGCCAGCGGCGGCCAGAGCCAGCCCTGGCCTGTCCCGCGCAGGCGAGGCTGTGCCAGCACCGTCCGGCTCCTGGGAGAGGTGCTGGGGGGGCTGCCCCGGGGATTTGGGGGGATGGGGTGCACAGCCCTACCTCCCCCAGCTGCCCCATTGTAAGGGCTTTAGGGGGGGTCTCACAGGGGATTAGGGGATTTTGGGGAGGGGGTGCACAACCCTTCCCCCCCAACTGCCCCTTCCCTAGGGTTTCAGGGTCTCGCAGGGGATTTTGGGGAGGGGATGCAAACCCCTTCCCCCCCAACTGCCCCTTCCCTAGGGTTTCAGGGTCTCACAGGGGATTCTGGGGAGGGGATGCACACCCCTTCCCCCCCAACTGCCCCTTCCCTAGGGTTTCAGGGTCTCGCAGGGTTTTAGGGGATTTTGGGGGGGGGGGGGGTGCACGCTCTTGCCTTTTCCCACTGCCCCTTCCCAAGCACTTTAGAGGGGCTGGCAAGGAATTAGAGATGGGGGAATTTGGGGAAGGGTTGCATGCCCCACTTGTCTTCTCCAACTTCTGCTTCTCAAGGGTTTGGGGGGGGCTCTCACAAAGAATTAGGGATTTTGGGGAGGGAGTGTACACCCCTTCTCCCCCAAACTGACCCTTCCCTCCCAAACTGACCCTTTCCTAGGGTTTGGGGGTCTCATGGGGGGTTAGGGATGGGGCATTTTGGGGGGGGGACTGGAAGGGGATTAGGGTTGGGGACACCAAGAGGTGACCCGTCCCTAAGCTGAGCACTTTATCTGTGCCAGGATCCGTGCTGGACTCTCCCTTTGCCCTTCGCTGGGAAGGATCAGCCCCAGCAAACCCGATACCCCCCAGCCCGGACTCCGCTACCGTCTTACGGGAAACCACCTCACCCACATCACCCAAACCGCTTCATTTCGAGGCTCCTCTCCTCTTGCTTTTACAAACTACTTTCTTTTTCTGAATTAGTGCCTCCCTCCCTAGCCCACAAACACAGGGCTTGCGCCAGCCGGACGGAAAACACACCGCCCGCGTGTTTATTCTTCATTAAATAACTTGTTAGCGTGCACGGTCGCTCCCCCTGCCCCAGCATCGCCCCGTGGTTGTCAGCGGGACAAAGGGACGCGTCCCTGGGGGCTGCTTGGCGGAAGGAAGGAAGAAAAGAAAGGGAGAAGGACCCCCCCATCACTCTGCCTGGGCTGGAATCAATCTAAGAGGATGTTTTCCCTGCTACCTGCTGTAAGGAACTCACTGGGATGGATTCTCCCCTGCTTTTGTTGTATTTTTTTTTTCCCCTAAATACAGAAATTCAGGCTTTTCAAGCCTGTTGGAGGGGTCACCAGCCCCCAGCCCTGCTGCAGTGGGTTTTTTTCCTCCTCCCAGCTCACGGCGTGCACGTCCCAGACCAGTTTCGAAGAGAGAGGAGGAAAGCCGGGAGCGTCGAGACTTCCTGGCAATGGAAAAAAAACACTTGAAAATTAATCCCTGAGGCTTGAAAACCCGGAACCGAGCCATGGCGGGGTTGTTTTTAACTCGAACGTGGAATGCCTGGACGTAGACTCATTCAGTGTCCCAGCCCCGCAGACCCCTACGTTCAGGTTTTGGGGGTCCCTGTGATGCCTGGCAAGGTTTGCCGATGGAAGGACTCATCTGGCTGTGGCAGAAACCTTGGTATTCCCAGGGCTGCACTCCCAGAACCTCATTAAATATCTCTTCCCCTCCCTGCTTTAATTACCCGCAGCTCCCAGCCCGTGAGCAGGGGAGTGGGGGGCTGCTTGGGAGGAGGGTGTTATCGCGGACCCCCGGCACGCACCGCTCCCGTGCTGAGGGCTCTCTCCTGCATTCCTGGCATTGCCGAGGGGGCCACCTCTCTCCGCCAGCCCTTTGAAAGCCAACGGGGTTGGGATTTTCCCGTAATCTGGTTTGAAACATTAATCCGGTCATCCACACCAAACGCCGGGCCGGCATCCTGCCGGGGCGCTGGGGTGCAGGGTCAGCGCCGCCTGCCCGCCGCCTTCCTAATTCCTCCTCCACTTAATTATATATCTGCTGGCAACGGCCATCTGGCTCCGTGTCCTCAGCTGGTGGCAAGGACGGGTGGCTGGGGTTGCACGGGTGACGGGGTGGGTTGGGCACCGCGGTGCTGAGCCGGCTGTGCTGGTGACACCGGGGAAGGCGGCGATGCAGGGGGTTTGGGCTGTGAACATGGGGCGCACAGGGCTGGATCCCAAGCGCAGGAGGGTCTTGAGGGACATCTCGAATTGCACCTCGAATCCTGGGTTCAGTTCTGGGCTCCTCACCACAAGAAGGATGTTGAGGCTCTGGAGCGAGTCCAGAGAAGAGCAACGATGCTGGTGAGGGGGCTGGAGAAGAAGAGGAGCGGCTGAGAGAGCTGGGGGTGTTTAGCCTGGAGAAGAGGAGGCTGAGGGGAGACCTCATTGCTCTCTCCAACTACCTGAGAGGAGCTTGTGGAGAGGAGGGAGCTGGGCTCTTCTCCCAGGTGACAGGGGACAGGACGAGAGGGAATGGCCTCAAGCTCCACCAGGGGAGGTTTAGGCTGCACATTAGGAAAAAATATTTCATGGAAAGGGTCATTGGTCCCTGGCAGAGGCTGCCCAGGGAGGGGGTTGAATCACCTTCCCTGGAGGGGTTTAAGGGACGGGTGGACAAGGTGCTGAGGGACATGGGTTAGTGATTGATGGGAATGGTTGGACTCAATGATCCAGTGGGTCCTTTCCAACCTGGTGATTCAATGATGTCCCATGGGTGAGCATGGCATTCATGGGGCTAGATTCCCAAGAAATGACCATCTCCCATTCCCTGTAGCTAGGCTGGAGTTGGCTGTTCCACTGCATCCCCTGGCACTGTGCTCGTGCCACGGAGACCAATGATAAAATCATTAAAATTGGAAGGACCTCTAAGATCATCCAGTCCAGTTGTCAGCCCAACACCACCATCACTACTAAACCATGTCACGAAGTGCCACATCTACAAGGTTTATGAACCCTTCCAGAGATGGAGACTCCACCACTGCCCTGGGCAGCCTCTGCCAGGGCTTCAGCGCTCTTTCAGTGAAGGATTTTTCCCTGATATCCAATCTAACCCTCCCCTGGGGCAACTTGAGGCCATTTCCTCTTGTCCTATCACTTTTTGCTTGGGAGAAGAGCCCAACAACCACTCCAACCTCCTTTCCAGGAACTGCAGAGAGCAATGAGGTCTCCCCTCAGCCTCCTCTTCTTCAGACTAAACAACCCCAGGTCCCTCAGCCCCCTCTCATAAGACTCATTCTCCAGACCCTTCCCCAGCCTCGTTGCCCTCCTCTTGACATACTCCAGCAGGGCGACACGGCCAGGCGAGCTCCTTGTGGTAAGAGGATATTCTCGGGGCATCTGCATTCCAGATTAAGTTGTTTCCACCTCCCTGAACCTCCCTAATTACGAAATGTGAATCTATTGACTCAGCAGCGGCGGCGCAGCCTCTCCCCCCGCGCCTCGCTTGCTGCCCGGCAGCTGATGTTACCTTTGCACCCCAGCCTCCTTCCAAGGAGGAACCACGCTTTGTGCAGAGCAGAATCCGTGCCTGAGCTTACTATCAGGGCATCAGCACCAGCAGGGGCTCAGCACCTGCTGATTTCGGTCCGGTGGTGCCTGTGCCGAGCCCGGCTGCGTGCTCGGTTTCGCACGCTGCTGCTGAAATGAGAACATGTTTCTGTTCCTCAATTGTTATTTTGAGATCCAATACCAAAGCTTTCATGCGATGCCCACGCTGCCTTGTGGTCTTTGCAGGCTGCACAGCTCCTCTGCCACGTCCCTGCTGGAATAAGAGCACAGCAAGCTGCCAGCAAGGTGTCCCGGCAAACCCGGGATGCTGTCAATGCAAGGAAAATGTGTTGACATTCCCCAGTGCTTGGGGAGGAGCAGCTGGAAAGCTGCCTGGCAGAAAAGGACCTCGGGGTCAACAGTGGTTGAACATGAGCCATTGGTGGCCCAAGTGGCCAAGAAGGTCAACAGCATCGTGGCTTGGATCAGCCCTGGTGGGGCCAGTAGGAGCAGGGAAGGGATTGTCCCCCTGGACTTGTTGCTGGGGAGGCTGCACCTCGAATCCTGGGTTCGGTTTTGGGCCCCTCACTCCAAGAAGGACATGGAGGGGCTGGAGCTGGGGAAGGGTCTAGACCCTAGGGGTTTTGGGAGAAGCTGAGGGCCCTGGGGCTGTTTAGCCTGGAGAAGAAGAGGCTGAGGGGAAACCTCATCGCTCTCTGCAGTTCCTGGGAAGGAGGTTGTGGTGAGGTGGATGCTTCATGGCCTCGAGTTGCACTAGGGGAGGTTTAGGTTGGATATCAGGGAAAAATTCCTTCACTGATAGAGTGTTGAAGCCCTGTCAGAGGCTTCCCAGGGCAGTGATGGAGTCTCCATCCCTAGAGGGGTTCAAAGAACATGCAGACGTGTCACTTGGGATGTGATTTTGAGGGGACGGCGGCATTGGGCTGATGACTGGACTGGATGAGCTTAAGTGATCTTTTGCAACCTTAATGATTCTATGAAATCCTGCAAGGGCTGCTGGAAGTTGCTCATCTCTGTCCTCTTCCACATCCCTGCCTGCGCTCAGCGGGGTGGGGGGCAGCTTGGCAGATGCTATTAAATCACACGCTGCCCACCACGCTGCAGGCAGGGCACGTCCTGGCCATGGTGGAGCACAACATAGAATCATAGAATCACCAGGTTGGAAGAGACCCACTGGAACATCGAGTCCAACCATTCCCATCAAACACTAAACCATGTCCCTCAGCATCTCATCCACTCGTGCCTTAAACACCTCCAGGACTTCACCTCGTGGTGCTGCTGGCCAAGCTCCTTAGTTGCTGCTGTCATGCTGCGCGGTTCTTTTGGCATCGGCAGAGCTGGATGAGGATCTGGGGCTCTCCTGTGGCCATGGGGGAGCCCCTCTCCCTGCTCTGGGGTTGTGGTGGCTGGCGAGCAGCAGCTGAACGCGGCAGAGCTGTTGAAATCTCGCCTGTAACCACCAGCAGTGACTTGCGAAACGTCCTTTGCCCGGCAGCCAGGGCTGGGTGTGCCGCCAGGGCCTCAAGGGCGCCGTCTGGGAATGGGGCTCCCTCTGTTCCCTGACCCTGGTGACCCCAGTGGCTTCATCCCTGGCCAAGAGTGGCCATGGCCAGTGGAATTTGGTGTGGGACCACTGGGGCTGGCGGGAGGTGGGGTCGGAAGGAAGGACTGCACGCCACTCACCCTCTGCTGCTAATCCCCACAGCCTGGCCGGCGCACGCTTTCCTCAGCTGACGGTTAATTTTCTTTCATCCTCTTAAATGTGTCCGTTCCCCTCAGGACTGAGCCCAGGACGGGCCAGGGCTGGGGGAGTCATGGCAATAAAAGAACGGGTGCATTCAACCTTTCCCAACCGTGGTGGCAGCTCCCACCCAGAGCCGGGGAGAGCGGCTTTAAAGAGCTTTATCGAACTTGAACAAACCGACGTTTTCATAAACGGTGATCGATGGTGAGAGCTTCACGGGTTCACAGACTGCTCATGACCAACCTGTTCTGCGCCAGGGGGGCTCCGCATTCGGTGTTGGCTGCTTGTGCCTGAACCTGCTGTGATTCCGGGCACTGGGGCGCAGGGACAGCATGGGAGCTCAGACTGGCACTGCTGCCAGCTCTCCTGGGAACAAGCAAAACCCTGCTGGCACCAGGACATGGCCTCATGCTGCCAGGACTTCTGGTTTTCCATGTTTCCCTTTTCTCACAGTGCTTCTGTTTTACTGTGTTTCCCGTTCTTTAATGGCAGGAGGTTTAACAAGGCCAAATGCCGGGTCCTGCACTTGGGGCACAACAACCCTGGGCAGCTCCAGACTAGGAGAAGTCTGGCTGGAAACTGCCTGGAGGAGAAGGACCTGGGGGTGTTGGTTGACAGCAACTGAACATGAGCCAGCAGTGGCCCAGGTGGCCAAGAAGGCCAAGGGCATCTTGGCTTGGATCAGAAACAGTGTGGCCAGCAGGTCCAGGGAGGTTCTTCTCCCTCTGTACTCGGCACTGGGGAGACCGCTCCTCGAATCCTGGGGTCAGTTCTGGGCCCCTCACCACAAGAAGGATGTTGAGGCTCTGGAGCGAGTCCAGAGAAGAGCAACGAAGGTGGTGAAAGGGCTGGAGAAGAAGAGGAGCAGCTGAGAGAGCTGGGGGTGTTTAGCCTGGAGAAGAGGAGGCTGAGGGGAGACCTCATTGCTCTCTCCAGCTACCTGAGAGGAGGTTGTGGAGAGGAGGGAGCTGGGCTCTTCTCCCAAGTAACAGGGGACAGGACGAGAAGGAATGGCCTCAAGCTCCACCAGGGGAGGGTCAGGCTGAACATCAGGAAAGTTTTTCCTGGAAAGGGTGATTGGGCAGTCGCAGAGGCTGCCCAGGGAGGGGGTTGAGTCCCCTTCCCTGGAGGGGTTTAAGGGACGAGTGGATGATATGCTGAGGCTCATGGTTTAGTGTTTGATAGGAATGGTTGGACTCGATGATCCAGTGGATCCTTTCCAACCTAGTGATTCTATGATTCCTCTGAGCAGGAAGGCGATGGGTTTTCAGCCCCCTCTCCACCTGCTGCACCTCAGTGCTTCTCCCTGGCTTTGTATTTCATTCCTCGGCTGGGCTGAACGCATAGTGCCTGCTGCTCCAGTGCTGGAACTGTGGTAGTGCTGGTTCTGCCTTTTGGGCTGAGGAGGGTCACGGTTTCTCCGCTGCGGTGCCGGAGGCTGCAGCCTCTGCCCCAGCTCCTGCAGTGCAGGCAGCGCTGTTGCCCCACTAGTGGGGTTGGTGTGAGACTAAGAGCTTAACGCTGGGGGGCAAGAGGCTCAGCACCCTGCAGGATGGCAGTGGTGGGTGCCAGGGAAACGCTTTCTCTGCATGCGGCTTTCAGAGCCGCTCGAGGGAACCGGGAGGAGGAGGCTGGATTGGCGCTGGTCCAACCACACTTGGCTGCTGGGGAGCAACCCACGCGACTCAGCCCAGAAAAACCACAGCGGTGCCCGCTGTGCCGCGTCCCAGCCCTACCCTGCCAGGGAACTCCGCTTGTTCCATGCCACGGTCCCTCCACGTTCCCTGTGCACATAGGAGAAGGGTTTTGAGGGGTCTCAACCAGTGGTGATAAGTCTCTTTCCTGGGGGTTTGCCGGGTGCCGGACGAGCCTTGCAAGGTTTCCAGGGGAACTAGGGGTTTATGGCTTTCCCTTAGGGCCCTGCCCCTCTTATCGGCCCCACTGATCCCTTTGATCGGCGCCGGCAGGAGCCTCAGCCCCACAAATCCGGATCCTCCTGGGGGTTCTGGGAGAAGAGGGATTGCACCTCTCGCTCACAGTCGGGGCGAGGGCCGCTTGCCCGGTGATGCCAGGTGCCTGCAGGACGACGGGAGGTATCGGTGACCCGGTTACAGTGCCGATGTGCCGCCACGCGGTTGGCATCCCCTGCGGTGCATGCCTGGTGAGTTATGTGGTCGTATTTATAGCCCTCATCCCAGCTGACGCGCCTCTGCTGGCAGTTGTTCAAAGCTGTCAGTGAGGAAAGCGAGAGCTGCTCAGCACCCAGAGGCCAGGGCTGCGGTGTCCATCCCCGGGGCTGGAGGGGGCTGGAGAAGAAGAGGAGCGGCTGAGAGAGCTGGGGGTGTTTAGCCTGGAGAAGAGGAGGCTGAGGGGAGACCTCATTGCTCTCTCCAACTACCTGAAAGGAGGTTGTGGGGAGGAGGGAGCTGGGCTCTTCTCCCAAGTGACAGGGGACAGGACGAGAGGGAATGGCCTCAAGCTCCACCAGGGGAGGTTTAGGCTGCACATCAGGAAAAAATTTTTCCCGGAAAGGGTCACTGGGCACTGGCAGAGGCTGCTCAGAGTGTGAGTTGAGTCCCCTTCCCTGGAGGGGGTTTAAGGGACAGGTGGATGAGGTGCTGAGGGACATGGGTTAGTGATTGATGGGAATGGTTGGACTCGACGATCCAGTGGGTCTCTTCCAACCTAGTGATTCTAGGATTCTATGATTCTGGGCAGCACCTGCCCCTCACACCCCTCTTTGGGGTGGGGGATTAGCCACCCGCCACCGGCTGCGGGCAGAAACCACGCTGAGCTTCGGTGCCGGCGTCAGGGAGAGGCAGAGCCGGCGTGGCATGCCTGTCTGCGTGCCGGGGCACTCTGGCCAGCAGATCTTGCTGCCATAAATCAAGCAGGAATGTGCCGGGCTGTCTGGCATGGGGTGGGGTCCCGGCAAAGCTGTCCCAGCAGAACTCGGTGCTTGAGGCGCGGCCGTGCCGGAAAACTTGCTTGGGTTTGCTTGCCTGAGCTCAGAAAGACACATCCCAGACGATTGTCATGGGGCGGCATCGTGCCAGCTTCAATCTGTGCTCTGGGCAGTGCGGTGACATGGGGGTAGGGATGTTCTTGCAGAGGGAGAGGCTGACAGCCCCATGGCCACCTCCAGCCCCATGGTCACCACCAGCCCTGTCACCACCACAAGCCCCATGGGCACCACCAGCCCCACAGCCACCTCCAGCCCCACGGCCACCGCCAGCCCCATGGCCACCACTAGCCCCATGGGAATTGCTAGCATTGACATGCACCATGGCACAGGAGCTCACACCATGGCACGGGAGCTCACACCATGGCATGGGAGCTCAAACCGTGGCACAGGAGCTCACACCATGGCACGGGAGCTCACACCATGGCACGGGAGCTCACAGCATAGCACGGGAGCTCAAACCGTGGCACAGGAGCTCACACTGTGGCACAGGAGCTCAAACCATGGCACAGAAGCTCACACCGTGGCACAGGAGCTCAAACCGTGGCACCGGAGCTCAAACCGTGGCACAGGAGCTCAAGTCATGGCACAGGAGCTCAAACCGTGGCACAGGAGCTCACACCGTGGCACAGGAGCTCAAACCATGGCACAGGAGCTCACACCGTGGCACAGGAGCTCACACCATGGCACAGGAGCTCAAATCATGACACAGGAGCTCACACCATGGCACAGGAGCTCAAATCATGGCACAGGAGCTCAAATCATGGCACAGGAGCTCAAACTGTGGCACAGGAGCTCAAACTGTGGCACAGGAGCTCACACCGTGGCACAGGAGCTCAAACCATGGCACAGGAGCTCAAATCATGACACAGGAGCTCACACTGTGGCACAGGAGCTCACACCATGGCACAGGAGCTCAAATCATGACACAGGAGCTCACACTGTGGCACAGGAGCTCACACCGTGGCACAGGAGCTCACACCATGGCACAGGAGCTCAAATCATGACACAGGAGCTCACACTGTGGCACAGGAGCTCACACCATGGCACAGGAGCTCACACCGTGGCACAGGAGCTCAAACTGTGGCACAGGAGCTCACACCATGGCACAGGAGCTCAAATCATGACACAGGAGCTCACACTGTGGCACAGGAGCTCACACCGTGGCACAGGAGCTCACACCATGGCACAGGAGCTCAAATCATGACACAGGAGCTCACACTGTGGCACAGGAGCTCACACCATGGCACAGGAGCTCACACCGTGGCACAGGAGCTCAAATCATGACACAGGAGCTCACTCCGTGGCACGCGATCTCCCCAGCTCTCAGCGCTTGCTCCCTCCGGCACTGCAGGTGCAGAGGATGGATCACGCTGAAGTGTCGCTCCACTCTGTCCTAAAAATAATGAGGATTGGTATTCCCAGGAGGAGGCGGGGGCCGATTGTGGCACTTGCAGCATGGGAGCCGCTCCGGGCTGTGGGCGAGGCATGCGGCACCGCTGCAATTCCAGCACTGGTTTTTCAGGGCTGAGCTGAGCGGGGCAGGCAGGGGATGGCACCGCTGGCCCCGGGCTCCTGCTGGGGCACCGACACAGGTCAGCCCTGCTCCTTAGGGCTCCTCAGACCCCATGGCTTTGTGCAGGGACCCCCCCGCAAGCCATTTGGGACCTTGCACTGAACAGCACAAGCCCCAGGGCTGCTGTTTTGGGAGGGTTGGGGTTCTCTGAGTGTTGGGGCAAGGGTGATTCTCAGTGTTGTTCTCCTGTTTTTGCACAGCTGTACGAGCTGGACGGCGACCCCAGGAGGAAGGAGTTCCTGGATGACCTCTTCAGCTTCATGCAGAAGCGAGGTGAGCTACCCACCCCTCCCGAGGCTGGGGGCTCGATTCCTTGCCCCTCGTTACAGCCCTGAGGTCACCTCTCTGGCCGAGCCGCTGGTTAATTTTTAACCTCTCTGCACAGCGGGGTCAAACCTGCTGGGCTGGATCCGGCCCCCGCGGCCCCCGCTGTCCCAGCCTTGCTCCCATCATTTCCACGACTCGCAGCCCCTTCCCGCAGAATCTGGGCGCGTTGCCCTTAGTTTTGCCTCCTCTGGCTATCCTTTGCCTGGCTTTAGTGCAGAGGGCACAGCCCCTCAATGCCTTTACCCTCTCCCCGGGCTGGCAGCGGGTGGGCACAGAGCTGGGCAGAGAGGTGGAAAGGGCTAAAAGCGAAGTGTTCGCCTGGTCGAGGGTCTGGTTCCTGTGTGGAAAACAGCGCTGGAAATGCTGACGCATCGCTGCCTTCAGCCTTTTGTCAGGCAGGCGGTGGGGGAAGCACGTGTGCATGCCCAGGGGGGGCTGAGGACGGGGCTGCATCCTGCCAGGGTGCCCCCCGAGCCCCCTCAACCCACCGCCGAGACCCCCAGGAGGGAAGAGACGTGCAGCCCCTTCCCCATGGTGGAGGCTGGACCCCCCGGTGCACGTGCGGGACCCCTGCAGCTGGGAAGCGCCGCTGCTGTTATTTATAACTCATGTTGCCGGGTGCTGCCTGACCTCAGCCTGAGAAACCGCGCTTGGCCCCGTTTTGGGGGCTGAGGCTGAAAACTGCGAGTTTCTGTTTCCTTTGTGCACGGGGCTGATGCTCAGGGAGATGGCAGCACCGGGGGGGGGGGTGGTTCTCCAGGGGGGAACAAGTTGATGGTGGAAAGGAAAGGAAGAGCAGGAGCCCCCCATCTTGCTTTGCCCTGGGGGTGAGAAAGCAGCAGCCTCAGACACCCCCTTCTCTGTCCTCCTGCTCTCCAGGGACCCCCGTCAACCGGATCCCCATCATGGCCAAGCAGGTGCTGGATCTCTACATGCTCTACACGCTGGTGACGGAGAAGGGTGGCCTGGTGGAGGTGATCAACAAGAAGCTGTGGCGGGAGATCACCAAGGGGCTCAACCTGCCCACCTCCATCACCAGCGCTGCCTTCACCCTGCGCACACAGTGAGCGACGGGGGCCAGGGTGACAGAGGGAGAAGGGGTGACGTGATGGGAAGGGGGGGCGCACACAACTCAGCTTTCAGAGCCCCTCGACACGCTGGATGGAGGAGGTGCCATCCAGGGGGACCTTGGATGGGATGGAGAGGTGGGGCCGCGCAAACCTCATGGACCTCAGCAAAGCCAGGGGCAAGGTCCTGCAGCTGGGTTGGGGCAATCCCACGCACAAACACAGGTTGGGGGGCGAATGGATTGAGAGCAGCCCTGGAGAGAAGGACTTGGGGTGCTGGGGGAGGAGAAGCTTAACAGGACCTGGCAAAGGGCACTAACAGCCCAGAAACCAACCGTGTCCTGGGCTGCATCGAGAGCAGCGGTGCCAGCAGGGAGGTAGGGGAATCTGCCCCTCTGCTCTGCTCTGTGAGACCCACATGGAGCCCTGTGTGCAGTTCTGGAGTCCTCAGCACAGGGAGGTCATGGAGCTGTTGGAGCGAGTCCAAAGGAGGCCATGGACATGATCCAAGGGCTGAAGAAACTCCTGTATGAGGACAGGCTGAGTGAGTTGGGGTTGTTCAGCCTGGAGAAGAGAAGGCTCCAGGGAGACCTTAGAGCAGCTTCCAGTACTGGAAAGGGCTCCAGGAAAGCAAGGGAGGGGCTGTTGTTGAGGGAGTGCAGGGATAGGAGGAGAGGGACTGGCTTTGAGCTGAAAGAGGGGAGATTGAGATGAGATCTTAGGAAGAAATGTTTTGCTATGAGAGTGGGAGTCCCTGGCCCAGGTTACCCAGAGCAGTGGTGGCTGCCCCATCCCTGGAGGGGTTCAAGGCCAGGTTGGATGGGGCTTGGAGCTCCTGATCCAGTGGGAGGTGTCCCTGCTCATGGCAGGGGTGGAACTGGAAAGGCTTTGAGGTCCCTCCCAAACCAACCCAAACCGTTCTGTGATTCGATGATTCTCTTGCCATCCTCATCCTCTCCCACCGGCAGGTACATGAAGTACTTGTACCCCTACGAATGTGAGAAGCGAGGGCTCAGCAACCCCAATGAGCTGCAGGCGGCCATCGACAGCAACCGGCGGGAGGGCCGCCGACAGGGCTTTGGCAGCTCCCTCTTCACCTACTCACCTGGCAGCACTCATGGCCTCCTCTCCTCCCCCAAGCTGCCGGTGCCGGCGCTGGGGTTGGCATCTGCCACCAACGGTGGCTCCATTGCTCCCGTCCAGAAGATCAAGAAAGGTAACGGCTGCCGCGGGGTCCAGGCTGCCTCCCGGTGCTGAGGATGCAACCACGAAAGGGGAATAACTGGGTGCTGAGGGCTGGGGGGGGTCACGCTCCTGTCCCTTCTTCGGGTTGTGGGCACTTACGTTGTTTTGGGGACTCTCGTTCTGGTCACGTGCCTCTACCCCTTGGAGGCTGGGCAGCTCTGGGCATGAGTTGAGGCATGGAGGGGCCCTGAGCTGGGGTTGGGGTCACGCTGGGGTGGTGGCATCCACCTCTCCCTGTCCCCTGCACCCCTGACCGCCCGCCGTGCCCCTGCAGAGGAGGACTCCCCCATCCCCATCTCCGTGCCCAGCCGGCTCCCCGTTTCGTTAGCCGGCCACCCCGTGGTGGCAGCCCAGGCAGCTGCGGTGCAGGTGGCGGCGGCCGCCCAAGCCGCAGCACTGGAGCAGTTGCGGGAGAAGCTGGAATCGGGAGAACCCCCGGAGAAGAAGATGGCCCTGGTGACCGACGAGCAGCAGCGGCTGATGCAGCGAGCGCTGCAGCAGAACCTCCTGGCCATGACGGCTCAGCTGCCCATGAGCATCCGCATCAACAGCCAGGGCACCCGCTCACCAGGTCAGTGCCAAACCCCATCCCGGCAGCGCCGCTACGGCTCCTGCTCTTGGTGGGCTCCATAACACGGCCTTTAAGTTGAACATTAGGAAAAAATTTTTCACAGAAAGGGTCATTGGGCGCTGGAACAGGCTGTCCAAGGAGGGGGTTGAGTCCCCTTCCCTGGAGGGGTTTAAGGGACAGGTGGGTGAGGTGCTGAGGGACATGGTTTAGTGTTTGATAGGAATGGTTGGAGTCGATGATCCGGTTGGTCTCTTCCAACCTGGTGATTCTATGATTCCCTGGCAGAGAACCGCCAGGACTCGGCCGCCAGCCTGAGCAGCAACGGCACCAACAGCATCAGCATGTCAGTGGAGATCAACGGTATCGTCTACACAGGTGAGGGGCTCCCGCGGTCACAGCACGTGCCAGGGGCTGGCAATGGCCCCGATTTCCTCTGATTTCCTCTGCAGTGTTGGAGCAGCCGTGGCACCCCCTGGATCAGCCTCTCACTCTCTCCCCAGGTGTACTTTTCGCCCAGACGCCCGGTCCTTCCTCCTCTTCTTCCTCCTCCTCCTCCTCTGCCTACAGCAAAGGCAACGGTGGCAGTGGTGGTAGCCGGAGCAGCGGTGGTGGCGGCGCGGTGGGGAGCGTTAGCAGCGGCAGCAATGTCCCCCCGCCTGCTCCGGCCAGCCTGGCTGTGCCCCCCAGCTCTACCTCCAACAACGCTTCGCCTTAAAGCTCTGGCCCCTGGCCCCCTTGCCAACGCTGGCAGTGGTCGGGCCACACGGGGCTGGGGTCTCACCAGGATCTGGCCAAGGTCTCACCAGAATCTGGCTGGAGTCTCACCAGGATCTGGCCAGGGTTTCGACGGGTTCTTACTGGGATTCAGCCAGGGTCTCAATGGGATAGGGCCGAGATCTCACTGGAATCTGCCTGGGGTCTCACCAGGATCTGACTGGTGTCTCACCAAGATCTGGCTGAGGTTTCAACGGGTTCTCACCAGTATCTGGCCAGGGTCTTACTGGAATTTGGCCAGGGTCTTACTGGAATCTGGCTGGGGTCTCACCAAGATCTGGCCAGGGTTTCAACGGGTTCTTACCAGGATCTGGCCAGGGTCTCAATGGAATCTGGCTGGGGTCTCACCAGGATCTGGCCAGGTTTTCAACAGGTTCTTACCAGGATCTGGCCAGGGTCTTACTGGAATCTGGCCAGGGTCTCACCAGGCACTGGCCAGGGTTTCGACAGGTTCTTACCAGGATCTAGCCAGGGTCTCACCAGGATCTGGCTGGGATCTTGCTGGGATCTCACTGGGATCTGGCCAGGTTCTGCCCTCGTTCTCGTGTTGTTGGGTTTTCCTTTCCAAGGAGAAAAGCTTTAGCCCGGGGGTTTGGCTGGAGCCACCGGCTGTCCCGCTGCGCCGCACGGTCAGGGACCGTTTTTACCTCACTCATATCACACTTTGCACTGTACGTTGTTTATTATTATTATTATTATTATTATGATTTTTTAACTCGAGTTACCTCCAGACAGACGCACGGACACCTGCCGGTGCGAGCTTTAGCCAAACCCCCCGGCGCTCTCTAAAGCAACCAAAATTACATCCCCAAAATAACTGGGAACGGGGAAAATCTTTGATTCCTTTTGATCTGTTTTTCCCTCTTTCCTTTCGATTTCTGAGAACTACACTCACTCGATGGGATTCCCAGAGGTTGTCGTTGGGTTGGTTTGTTGTACATAGCTTCTGTTTTCTTCTCAAAGGAAAAGAATTGAAACTTTAACAGGCAAAATGAGAATTTGAGCGGGGCTCATTGCGGAAACGGGAGCTTCGCTGCACCCCAAAAACTTGATTTTTATCCTCTCCTCCCCCCAGAATGACTATTAGCACCATTATATTAATAATATCAATGTTAAAATGAACAATATCAATATAAAAATGAATAATATCAACAATATTAATAATGTTAATGATTATATTAATGTTATTAATAGTATTCATACCGATTACAGTGATGATATTGATATGCGTTATATTGGTGTTATTAATATCAATTTCTGTCCTTTCCCCTCCTCAAATTAGTGTTATCACTGTAATAGTAAGAATATCGATGTTAATATTAATATCAACATTAATGTTAATAATATCAATGTTAATATTAACATTATTAATAGTATTACTGCTGATTATAGTGATGATATTAATGTTGCTATGAGTTATGTTGGTATTATTGATATTAATATCGATTGTATCGGTATTATTAATATCAATATTAATGCTACTACTGCACAAAGCCATTTTAGGCATGTTTTTCTCCCCAAAATAATCAGTTTGTTGAAAGCAGGATGAGGACAGTGGATGGGGAAGGAGATTCTAGAGGGGACCGGGATGCAGGAGCTCACGTCCATGAGCGTAAATCTATATTTTTATCCTCTCCCCCCCCAAAAAAAATCAGTGTTATCACTGTAATATTAAGATTATCAATGTTAAAATTAATAATATTAATAATATTAATGTTAATATTGACGTTATTCGTGGTATTAATGCTGATTATAGTGATGATATTAATGTTGATATGAATGCCGTGGGTGTTATTCATATGAACACAGATTATATCGGTATTATTAATATTAATATCAACGCTACTCCTGCACAAAGCCATTTGAGGCCTGTTTTTCTCCCCAGAATGAAGCAGTTTGGCGAGAGCAGGATGAGGGGACAGGGAGGGGGATCCCGAGGGGCCCTGGGGATCCCCTCGAGCCGCCATTTTCTTTGGACGCCCATTTTCCCTCCAAACCCCTTCGCCCTCGCCTGCGTGAGACACAATCGCCCCCGATCCCGACCCCTCACCCTCCTCGGGGTCCGTTCCTCAGGTTTCCGCCTCGAGCTCAGGGGTTTCACCCCTTTCCCAGGTGCCTGGAGCCCCCCCCTCCTTTTATTTTTCCCAGGACAAGCCACCATCTCAGGGGACTGGGGATTTTTCCAGCGTTTTTTTTTTTGGTTTTCCAGCCTCTCTTGTTTTTCCAGATTTTTCTGTTGGTTTTCCAAGGTTTTTTTGTTTATTTCCACCTTTTTTTTTTTCATTATTTCCACTTTTTGTTCATTATTTCCACTTTTTTTTTCATTATTTCCACTATTTTTTCATTATTTCCACTATTTTTTCATTATTCCCACTTTTTTTTTCATTATTTCCACTATTTTTTCATTATTTCCACTATTTTTTCATTATTTCCCCTTTTTTCATTATTTCCACTATTTTTTCATTATTTCCACCTTTTTCCATTTTCCCCTTTTCTTTATTTTTCCCCTTTTTTCATTTTTTCCCTCTTTTCCATTTTCCCCTTTTTTTATTTTCCCCATGTTATTTTTCCCCTTTATTTTTATTTTGCCCCTTTATTTTTATTTTTTCCCCTTTATTTATATTTTCCCCTTTTTTCATTTTTTCCACATTTTTTGTCATTTTCCCCACCTTTTTTTCTTTTTCCACCTTTTATTTTACCTTTTTCCACTTTTTTTGTTTTCCTCTACTTTTGTTTTTGTTTTCTCCACCTTTTTTGGGTGTGTTTTTTGTGGGGTTTTGGGGTTTTTGTGTTTTTTTCCACTTCTTTTCATTTTTTTCCAGCTTTTTTTTACCTAACTTTTTTTCTCCCTTTCCAGCCTCATTTTCTTTTTTCTTTTTTCCATCTATTTCTTGGTTTTTCAGCTGTCTTTTCTCTTTTCTAGCCTTTTGGGGTTCTTTTCCCAGCTCATTCCTTTTTTCAGTCTACTTTTATTTTTTCCAGCCATTTTGGGGGGGTTTCCCCAATCTTTCCTTTGTTCTCCGACCTTTTTTTCTTGCTTTATTCTAGCTTTTTCTTGGTTTTCCAGCTTTTTGTTTATTTTCCAGCCTTTTCTTGCATTTTTTCACCTTCTTTTGTTTTTCTCTAGCTTTTTTTTCCTTTTCCAGCACCTTCTTGCTTTTTCCCAGCCACTTTTTGCTTCCCAGCCACTTTTTTTCATTTTGTTTTTCCAGCCACGTTTTTCTTTCCAGTCTTTTTATTTTCCATTTCCCATCCTTTTTCATTTTTTTCCAGTTGTTTTATCATTTTGCAGCCTTTTTTTTTTTTTCTCCCAACTTCTTTATTATTTTCTTCCTGAACATTTCGGGGTTTTTCCCAACATTTATTTCCCCCCAGCATTTCTTTTGGGGTTTTTCATCCTATTCTTGGTGGGTTTTTTTCCAAGCATTTTTGTTTTCCTCACAGACTTTTTGGTTTTTTTTCAAAGCCTTTTTGGTTTTTTCAAAGCCTTTTTGGTTTTTTCAAAGCCTTTTTGGTTTTTTTCCCAGCCTTTTTAGTTTTCCAGCCTTTTCAGGCTTGTTTTTTTCTGCCGTTCCCCATTTCCAGCGCTGGAAATGCCCCTTGGTGGCTCCTTGCTCCTCCTTGGGGTGCTGGGGGGCTCCGTCTGGCTCCTGCTCTCGCATCCAGCCCCATAAGGACAAATCCCAGGGTGGGTTTCTCAACCCCAGGACTCGCTTTAGATTTTCTTATCAACCTTTTTCATTTGTACAGTCACTATTCTGGGTTGTTTTTTGAATGTTAATTACTTTTACCCCATCTTTCCTCTTCCCCCCCTCTTTTTTTTTTCCCCCCAGAGAGCGTATTACCATATTACCTTCCACTTTTTCTTTTTTTTGCATATCGATTTAAAAAAAAAAAAAAAAAAGAAAGAAAATAATAATAATAATAAAAAAAAAAAGCCTAAATCAGATTTTTTTTTCTGGGGTTTGGAAAGAAAATAAAGGAACCGCCACAGCTGCAGATGCATTTACCCAGCGCAAATATCTTAACTCAGGTAAAAAAATTAAAAAGAGAGAAAAAAAAACCACAAAAGACAAAAAAAAAGAGACTAAAAACCACATTCTACCTCTGAGAGCGGCGGCCTCGGGTGCACCCAGGTCGCCAGTGAAATATTTCAGTTTTGCAGACATTCAGGTATTGAAACTTTTTTGATTATTAATTAAAAGAAGAAAAAAATTAAAAAAAGAGAGAAAAATAAAATAAAAACACTGAAAGTTTACATTTTATAATAACATTATTATACAGATTGTATTTAAACTTCAGAATATTTAAGACAATTGTAACCCTGTAAAGTTGATGAAATATTAAAAAGAAATACAAAAATCCCAATGATGTGTTTTCTGCAATTTCTGACTTCAGGGG
>JAUNZM010000417.1:0-95047 GCA_033459285.1 Clamator glandarius
CTCTAGAAGGGTCTGGGTGCTTTCTGAAGGGTACTGGGGGCCTCTAGAAGGGTCTGGGTGCTTTTAGAAGGGTCCTGGGTGCCTCTAGAAGAGTCTGGGGACCATTAGAGGAACCCTGGGGGATTCTAGAAGGGTATGAGGGATTTTAGAAGGGTCCTGGGGAGCTCTAGAAAGGTCTGGGGGCTTTTAGAAGGGTCCTGGTCTCCTCTAGAAATATCTGGGGGCTTTTAGAAGGGTCCTGCGGGTCTCTAGAAGGGACTGGGGGCTTTTAGAAGGGTCCTGGGGGGCACTAGAAGGGTCTGGGAGCTTTTAGAAGGGTCCTGAGGGTATCTAGAAGAGTCTGGGGGCTCTTAGAAGGGTCCTGGGGGGCTCTAGAAGCGTCTGCGGGATATTAGAAGGGACCTGGGAGGCTCTAGAAGGGTCTGGGTGCTTTAAGAAGGATTCGGGGAGGGTCTAGAAGCGTCTGGGTGCTTTTAGAAGGGTCCTGGGGGTCTCTAGAATGGTCTGGGGACTTTTAAAAAGGTCCTGGGAGGCTCTACAAAGGTCTGGAGGATTTTAGAAGGATCCGGGGAGGATCTAGAAGGGTCTGGCGGCTTTTAGAAGGGTCCTGGTGGCCTCTAGAATGGTCTGGGGTCTTTTAGAAGGATTCGGGGAGGATCTAGAATGGTCTGGGGGCTTTTAGAAGGGTCCTGGGGGGTTCTAGAATGGTCTGGAGGCTTTCAGAAGGGTCCTGGGGGGCTCTAGAAGGGTGTGGGGGCTTTTAGAAGGGTCCTGTGGGCATCTAGAAGGATCTGGGTGCTTTTATAAGGGTCCTGGGGGGCTCTAGAAAGGTCTGAGGGATTTTAGAAGGGTCCTGGGAGGCTCTGGAAGGGTCTGGGTGCTTTTAGAAGGATCCGGGTAAGGTCTAGAAGGGTCTGGGGTCTTTTAGAAGGGTCCTGGGGGGCTCTAGAAAAGTCTGGGGGATTTTAGAAGGGTCCTGGTAGGCTCTAGAAGGGTCTGGGTGCTTTTAGAGTGGACCTGGGATTGTCTAGAAGGGTCTGGGGGCTTTAAGAAGAGTCCTAGGGGGCTCTAGAATGGTCTGGGTACTTTTAGAAGGGTCCTGGGGGGCTCTAGAAGGGTCTGGGGGCTTTTAGAACGGTCCTGGGAGACTCTAGAAGTGTCTGGGGGCATTTAAAAGGGTCCTGGGGGCCTCTAGAAGGGTCTGGAGGATTTTAGATGGGTCCTGGGGGGTCTAGAAAGGTCTGGGGGCATTCAGAAGGGTCCTGGGTGCCTCTAGAAGGGTCTGGAGGCTTTTTGAAGGGTCCTGGGTGGCTCTAGAAGGATGTGGGGGCTTTTAGAAGGATCCGGGGAGGGTCTAGAATGGTCTGGGTGGTTTTAGAAGGGTCCTGGGCGGTTCTAGAAGGGTCTGGGGGATTTTAGAAGGGTCCTGGGGGGCTCTAGAAGGGTCTGAGGGATTTTAGAAGGGTCCTGGGGAGCTCTAGAAGGGTCTGGGTGCTTTTATAGGGGCCCTGGGCTTCTCTAGAAGGGTCTGGATGCTTTTAGAAGAGTCCTGGGGGGGTCTAGATGGGTCTGGGGACATTTAGAATGGTCCTGGGGGGCTCTAGAAGGGTCTGGGGGAGTTTAGATAGGTCCTGGGGAGCTCTAGAAGGGTCTGGGTGCTTTTAGAAGGGTCCTGGGAGACTCTAGAAGGGTCTGAGTGCTTTTAGAAGGGTCCTTCGGGTCTCTAGAAGGGTCTGGGTTCTTTTAGAATGGTCCTGGGGGGCTCTAGAAGGGTGTGAGGTCTTTTAGAAGGGTCCTGGGGGCATCTCGAAGACTCTGATGGCTTTTAGAAGGGTCCTGGGGGCCTCTAGAAGTGTCTGAGGGATTTTAAAAGGGTCCTGGGAGGCTCTAGAAGGGTCTGGTTGCTTTTAGAAGGATTCGGGGAGGGTCTAGAAGGGTCTGGGAGCTTTTAGAAGGGTCCTGTGGGGCTCTAGAAGGGTCTGGGTGCTTTTAGAAGGGTCCTGGGGGCCTCTAGAAGGGTCTGGGGGCTTTTAGAAGGGTCCTGGGGAGCTCTAGAAGGGTCTTGGGGCTTTTAGAAGGGTCCTGAGGGCGCTAGAAGTGTCTGGGTGCTTTTAGAAGGGTCCTGGGTGTCTCTAGAAGGGTCTGGGGGCTTTTAGAAGGGTCCTGGGGACCTCTAGAAGTGTCTGAGGGATTTTAAAAGGGTCCTGGGAGGCTCTAGAAGGGTCTGGTTGCTTTTAGAAGGATTCGGGGAGGGTCTAGAAGGGTCTGGGGGCTTTTAGAAGGGTCCTGTGGGGCTCTAGAAGGGTCTGGGTGCTTTTAGAAGGGTCCTGGGGGCCTCTAGAAGGGTCTGGGAGCTTTTAGAAGGGTCCTGGGGGGTTCTAGAAGGGTCTGGCGGCTTTTAGAAGGGTCCTGGGGGGCTCTAGAAGGGTGTGAGGGCTTTTAGAATGGTCCTGGGTGCATCTAGAAGTCTCTGGGTGCTTTTAGAAGGGTCCTGGGGGCCTCTAGAATTGTCTGCGGCCTTTTAGAAGGGTCCGGGGAGGCTCTAGAAGGGTCTGGGTGCTTTTAGAAGGATTCGGGGAGAGTCTAGAAGGGTCTGGGGCTTTTAGAAGGGTCCTGTGGAGCTCTAGAAGGGTCTGGGGTATTTTAGACGGGTCCTGGGGGGCTCTAGAAGGGTCTGGGGGCTTTCAGAAGGGTCCTGGGGGCATGTAGAAGGGTCTGGAGGCTTTTAGAATGGTCCTGATGGGCTCTAGAATGGTCTGGGGGCATTCAGAAAGGTCCTGGTGGCCTCTAGAAGGGACTGGATGCTTTTAGAAGAGTCCTGGGGGGCTCTAGATTGGTCTGGGGGCATTTAGAAGGGTCCTGGGGGGCTCTAGAAGGGTCTGGAGGCTTTTAGAAGGATACGTGGAATCTCTAGAAGGGTCTGGGGGCTTTTAGAAGGGTCCTGGGGGGCTCTAGAAGGGTCTGGAGGCTTTTTGAAGGGTCCTGGGTGGCTCTAGAAGGGTGTGGGGGCTTTTAGAAGGATCCGGGGAGGGTCTAGAACGGTCTGGGTGGTTTTAGAAGGGTCCTGGGCGGTTCTAGAAGGGTCTGGGGGATTTTAGAAGGGTCCTGGGGGGCTCTAGAAGGGTCTGAGGGATTTTAGAAGGGTCCTGGGGAGCTCTAGAAGGGTCTGGGTGCTTTTATAGGGGCCCTGGGCTTCTCTAGAAGGGTCTGGATGCTTTTAGAAGAGTCCTGGGGGGGTCTAGATGGGTCTGGGGACATTTAGAATGGTCCTGGGGGGCTCTAGAAGGGTCTGGGGGAGTTTAGATAGGTCCTGGGGAGCTCTAGAAGGGTCTGGGTGCTTTTAGAAGGGTCCTGGGAGACTCTAGAAGGGTCTGAGTGCTTTTAGAAGGGTCCTTCGGGTCTCTAGAAGGGTCTGGGTTCTTTTAGAATGGTACTGGGGGGCTCTAGAAGGGTCTGGGGGCTTTTAGAAGGGTCCTGGGGGCCTCTAGAAGGGTCTGGAGGCTTTTAGAAGAGTTCTGGGGGGGTCTAGAAGGGTCTGGGGGCATTCAGAAGGGTCCTGGGTGCCTCTAGAAGGGTCTGGAGTCTATTAGAAGAGTCCTGGGGGGCTCTAGATGGGTCTGGGGTCATTTAGAAGGGTCCTGGGGGGCTCTAGAAGGGTCTGGGGGCTTTCAGAATGGTCCTGGGGGGCTCTAGAAGGGTCTGGGGGCTTTTAGAAGGGTCCTGGGTCATCTAGAATGGTCTGGGGGCTTTTAGAAAGGTCCTGGGAGGAACCAGATGGGTCTGGGTGGTTTTAGAAGGATCCGGGGATGGTCTAGAAGGTTCTGGGTGCTTTTAGAAGGGTCCTGGGGGGCTCTACAAATGTCTGGAGGATTTTAGAAGGATCCGGGGAGGCTCTAGAAGTGTCTGGCGGTTTTAGAAGGGTCCTTGGGAGCTCTAGAAGGGTCTGGGTGCTTTCAGAATGGTCCTGGGGGCCTCTAGAAGGGTCTGGGTGCTTTCAGAAAGGTCCTGGGTGGCTCTAGAAGGGTCTGGGGGCTTTTAGAAGGGTCCTGTGGGGCTGTAGAAGGGTCTGGGGGCTTTTAGATGGGTCCTGGGGGGCTCTAGAATGGTCCGGGGGCTTTTAGAATGGTCCGTGGAGGCTCTAGAAGGGTCTGGGTGCTTTTAGAAGGGTCCTGGGGGGCTCTAGAAGGGTCTGGGGGATATTCGAAGGATCCGGGGAGGGTCTAGAAGGCTCTGGGGGCATTTAGAAGGGTCCTTGTAGGCTCTAGAAGGGTCTGGGGACCATTAGAGGAGCCCTGGGGTCCTCTAGAAGGGTCTGGGTGCTTTTAGAAGGGTCCTGGGGGCCTCTAGAAGGGTCTAGGGGCTTTTAAAAGGGTCCTGGGGGAATCTAGAAGGGTCTGGGGGCTTTTAGAAGGGTCCTGCGTGTCTCTAGAAGGGTCTGGGGGCTTTTAGAAGGGCCCTGGAGGACTCTAGAAGGCTCTGGGGTCTTTGAGAAGGGTCCTCGGGAGGTCTAGAATTGTCTGGGGGCTTTTAGAAAGGTCCTGGGAGGCTCTAGAATGGTCTGGGGGCTTTAGAAGGGTCCTTGGGGGCTCTAGAAGGGTGTGGGGACCACTAGAGGAGCCCTGGGGGCCTCTAGAGGGGTCTGGGGTATTTTAGAAGGGTCCTGGGGAGCTCTAGAAGGGTCTGGGGGCTTTAAGAAGGGTCCTGGGAGACTCTAGAAGGGTCTGTCGACATTTAGAAGGGTCCTGCGGGTCTCTAGAAGGGTCTGGGGGCTTTTAGAAGGGTCCTGGGGGGCTCTAGAAGGGTCTGGGGTCTTTTAGAAGGGTCCTGGGGTGCTCTAGAAGGGTGTGAGTGCTTTTAGAATGGTCCTGGGGGCATCTAGAAGGCTCTGGGGCTTTTAGAAGTGTCCTGTGGGCCTCTAGAAGTGTCTGAGGGGTTTTAGAAGGGTCCTGGGAGGCTCTGGAATGGTCTGGGTGCTTTTAGAAGGATTCGGGGAGGGTCTAGAAGAGTCTGGGGGCATTTAGAAGGGTCCTGTGGGGCTCTAGAAGGGTCTGGGTGCTTTTAGAAGGGTCCTGGGGGACTCTAGAAGGGTCTGGGGCCTTTTAGAAGAGTCCTGGGGAGCTTTAGAAGGGTCTGGGGCTTTCAGAAGGGTCCTGGGGGTCGCTAGAAGTGTTTGGGTGTATTTGGAAGGGTCCTGGGGAGCTCTAGAAGGGTCTGGGGGCTTTCAGAAGGGTCCTGGGGGCATGTAGAAGGGTCTGGAGGCTTTTAGAATGGTCCTGATGGGCTCTAGAATGGTCTGGGGGCATTCAGAACGGTCCTGGTGGCCTCTAGAAGGGACTGGATGCTTTTAGAAGAGTCCTGGGGGGCTCTAGATTGGTCTGGGGGCATTTAGAAGGGTCCTGGGGGGCTCTAGAAGGGTCTGGAGGCTTTTAGAAGGATACGTGGAATCTCTAGAAGGGTCTGGGGGCTTTTAGAAGGGTCCTGGGGGGCTCTAGAAGGGTCTGGAGGCTTTTTGAAGGGTCCTGGGTGGCTCTAGAAGGGTGTGGGGGCTTTTAGAAGGATCCGGGGAGGGTCTAGAACGGTCTGGGTGGTTTTAGAAGGGTCCTGGGCGGTTCTAGAAGGGTCTGGGGGATTTTAGAAGGGTCCTGGGGGGCTCTAGAAGGGTCTGAGGGATTTTAGAAGGGTCCTGGAGAGCTCTAGAAGGGTCTGGGTGCTTTTATAGGGGCCCTGGGCTTCTCTAGAAGGGTCTGGATGCTTTTAGAAGAGTCCTGGGGGGGTCTAGATGGGTCTGGGGACATTTAGAATGGTCCTGGGGGGCTCTAGAAGGGTCTGGGGGAGTTTAGATAGGTCCTGGGGAGCTCTAGAAGGGTCTGGGTGCTTTTAGAAGGGTCCTGGGAGACTCTAGAAGGGTCTGAGTGCTTTTAGAAGGGTCCTTCGGGTCTCTAGAAGGGTCTGGGTTCTTTTAGAATGGTCCTGGGGGGCTCTAGAAGGGTGTGAGGTCTTTTAGAAGGGTCCTGGGGGCATCTCGAAGACTCTGATGGCTTTTAGAAGGGTCCTGGGGGCCTCTAGAAGTGTCTGAGGGATTTTAAAAGGGTCCTGGGAGGCTCTAGAAGGGTCTGGTTGCTTTTAGAAGGATTCGGGGAGGGTCTAGAAGGGTCTGGGAGCTTTTAGAAGGGTCCTGTGGGGCTCTAGAAGGGTCTGGGTGCTTTTAGAAGGGTCCTGGGGGAATCTAGAAGGGTCTGGGGGCTTTTAGAAGGGTCCTGCGTGTCTCTAGAAGGGTCTGGGGTCTTTTAGAAGGGCCCTGGAGGACTCTAGAAGGCTCTGGGGTCTTTGAGAAGGGTCCTCGGGAGGTCTAGAATTGTCTGGGGGCTTTTAGAAAGGTCCTGGGAGGCTCTAGAATGGTCTGGGGGCTTTTAGAAGGGTCCTTGGGGGCTCTAGAAGGGTGTGGGGACCACTAGAGGAGCCCTGGGGGCCTCTAGAGGGGTCTGGGGTATTTTAGAAGGGTCCTGGGGAGCTCTAGAAGGGTCTGGGGGCTTTAAGAAGGGTCCTGGGAGACTCTAGAAGGGTCTGGGGACATTTAGAAGGGTCCTGCGGGTCTCTAGAAGGGTCTGGGGGCTTTTAGAAGGGTCCTGGGGGGCTCTAGAAGGGTCTGGGGTCTTTTAGAAGGGTCCTGGGGTGCTCTAGAAGGGTGTGAGTGCTTTTAGAATGGTCCTGGGGGCATCTAGAAGGCTCTGGGGGCTTTTAGAAGTGTCCTGTGGGCCTCTAGAAGTGTCTGAGGGGTTTTAGAAGGGTCCTGGGAGGCTCTGGAATGGTCTGGGTGCTTTTAGAAGGATTCGGGGAGGGTCTAGAAGAGTCTGGGGGCATTTAGAAGGGTCCTGTGGGGCTCTAGAAGGGTCTGGGTGCTTTTAGAAGGGTCCTGGGGGACTCTAGAAGGGTCTGGGTGCTTTTAGAAGAGTCCTGGGGAGCTTTAGAAGGGTCTGGGGCTTTCAGAAGGGTCCTGGGGGTCGCTAGAAGTGTTTGGGTATATTTGGAAGGGTCCTGGGGAGCTCTAGAAGGGTCTGGGGGCTTTCAGAAGGGTCCTGGGGGCATGTAGAAGGGTCTGGAGGCTTTTAGAATGGTCCTGATGGGCTCTAGAATGGTCTGGGGGCATTCAGAACGGTCCTGGTGGCCTCTAGAAGGGACTGGATGCTTTTAGAAGAGTCCTGGGGGGCTCTAGATTGGTCTGGGGGCATTTAGAAGGGTCCTGGGGGGCTCTAGAAGGGTCTGGAGGCTTTTAGAAGGATACGTGGAATCTCTAGAAGGGTCTGGGGGCTTTTAGAAGGGTCCTGGGGGGCTCTAGAAGGGTCTGGAGGCTTTTTGAAGGGTCCTGGGTGGCTCTAGAAGGGTGTGGGGGCTTTTAGAAGGATCCGGGGAGGGTCTAGAACGGTCTGGGTGGTTTTAGAAGGGTCCTGGGCGGTTCTAGAAGGGTCTGGGGGATTTTAGAAGGGTCCTGGGGGGCTCTAGAAGGGTCTGAGGAATTTTAGAAGGGTCCTGGGGAGCTCTAGAAGGGTCTGGGTGCTTTTATGGTGGCCCTGGGCTTCTCTAGAAGGGTCTGGATGCTTTTAGAAGAGTCCTGGGGGGGTCTAGATGGGTCTGGGGACATTTAGAATGGTCCTGGGGGGCTCTAGAAGGGTCTGGGGGAGTTTAGATAGGTCCTGGGGAGCTCTAGAAGGGTCTGGGTGCTTTTAGAAGGGTCCTGGGAGACTCTAGAAGGGTCTGAGTGCTTTTAGAAGGGTCCTTCGGCTCTCTAGAAGGGTCTGGGTTCTTTTAGAATGGTCCTGGGGGGCTCTAGAAGGGTGTGAGGTCTTTTAGAAGGGTCCTGGGGGCATCTCGAAGACTCTGATGGCTTTTAGAAGGGTCCTGGGGGCCTCTAGAAGTGTCTGAGGGATTTTAAAAGGGTCCTGGGAGGCTCTAGAAGGGTCTGGTTGCTTTTAGAAGGATTCGGGGAGGGTCTAGAAGGGTCTGGGAGCTTTTAGAAGGGTCCTGTGGGGCTCTAGAAGGGTCTGGGTGCTTTTAGAAGGGTCCTGGGGGCCTCTAGAAGGGTCTGGGGGCTTTTAGAAGGGTCCTGGGGAGCTCTAGAAGGGTCTTGGGGCTTTTAGAAGGGTCCTGCGTGTCTCTAGAAGTGTCTGGGTGCTTTTAGAAGGGTCCTGGGTGTCTCTAGAAGGGTCTGGGGGCTTTTAGAAGGGTCCTGGGGGCCTCTAGAAGGGTCTGGAGTCTATTAGAAGAGTCCTGGGGGGCTCTAGATGGGTCTGGGGTCATTTAGAAGGGTCCTGGGGGGCTCTAGAAGGGTCTGGGGGCATTCAGAAGGGTCCTGGGGGCCTCTAGAAGGGTCTGGAGTCTATTAGAAGAGTCCTGGGGGGCTCTAGATGGGTCTGGGGTCATTTAGAAGGGTCCTGGGGGGCTCTAGAAGGGTCTGGGGGCTTTCAGAAGGGTCCTGGGGGGGCTCTAGAAGGGTGTGAGTGCTTTTAGAATGGTCCTGGGGGCATCTAGAAGGCTCTGGGGGCTTTTAGAAGTGTCCTGTGGGCCTCTAGAAGTGTCTGAGGGGTTTTAGAAGGGTCCTGGGAGGCTCTGGAATGGTCTGGGTGCTTTTAGAAGGATTCGGGGAGGGTCTAGAAGAGTCTGGGGGCATTTAGAAGGGTCCTGCGGGTCTCTAGAAGGGTCTGGGGGCTTTTAGAAGGGTCCTGGGGGGCTCTAGAAGGGTCTGGGGTCTTTTAGAAGGGTCCTGGGGTGCTCTAGAAGGGTGTGAGTGCTTTTAGAATGGTCCTGGGGGCATCTAGAAGGCTCTGGGGGCTTTTAGAAGTGTCCTGTGGGCCTCTAGAAGTGTCTGAGGGGTTTTAGAAGGGTCCTGGGAGGCTCTGGAATGGTCTGGGTGCTTTTAGAAGGATTCGGGGAGGGTCTAGAAGAGTCTGGGGGCATTTAGAAGGGTCCTGTGGGGCTCTAGAAGGGTCTGGGTGCTTTTAGAAGGGTCCTGGGGGACTCTAGAAGGGTCTGTGTGCTTTTAGAAGAGTCCTGGGGAGCTTTAGAAGGGTCTGGGGCTTTCAGAAGGGTCCTGGGGGTCGCTAGAAGTGTTTGGGTGTATTTGGAAGGGTCCTGGGGAGCTCTAGAAGGGTCTGGGGGCTTTCAGAAGGGTCCTGGGGGCATGTAGAAGGGTCTGGAGGCTTTTAGAATGGTCCTGATGGGCTCTAGAATGGTCTGGGGGCATTCAGAACGGTCCTGGTGGCCTCTAGAAGGGACTGGATGCTTTTAGAAGAGTCCTGGGGGGCTCTAGATTGGTCTGGGGGCATTTAGAAGGGTCCTGGGGGGCTCTAGAAGGGTCTGGAGGCTTTTAGAAGGATACGTGGAATCTCTAGAAGGGTCTGGGGGCTTTTAGAAGGGTCCTGGGCTTCTCTAGAAGGGTCTGGATGCTTTTAGAAGAGTCCTGGGGGGGTCTAGATGGGTCTGGGGACATTTAGAATGGTCCTGGGGGGCTCTAGAAGGGTCTGGGGGAGTTTAGATAGGTCCTGGGGAGCTCTAGAAGGGTCTGGGTGCTTTTAGAAGGGTCCTGGGAGACTCTAGAAGGGTCTGAGTGCTTTTAGAAGGGTCCTTCGGCTCTCTAGAAGGGTCTGGGTTCTTTTAGAATGGTCCTGGGGGGCTCTAGAAGGGTGTAAGTCTTTTAGAAGGGTCCTGGGGGCATCTCGAAGACTCTGATGGCTTTTAGAAGGGTCCTGGGGGCCTCTAGAAGTGTCTGAGGGATTTTAAAAGGGTCCTGGGAGGCTCTAGAAGGGTCTGGTTGCTTTTAGAAGGATTCGGGGAGGGTCTAGAAGGGTCTGGGGGCTTTTAGAAGGGTCCTGTGGGGCTCTAGAAGGGTCTGGGTGCTTTTAGAAGGGTCCTGGGGCACTCTAGAAGGGTCTGGGGGCTTTTAGAAGGGTCCTGGGGAGCTCTAGAAGGGTCTTGGGGCTTTTAGAAGGGTCCTGAGGGCGCTAGAAGTGTCTGGCTGCTTTTAGAAGGGTCCTGGGTGTCTCTAGAAGGGTCTGGGGGCTTTTAGAAGGGTCCTGGGGGCCTCTAGAAGGGTCTGGAGGCTTTATAGAAGGGTCCTAGGGGGCTGTAGAAGGGTCTGGGGGCATTAAGAAGGGTCCTGGGGGCCTCTAGAAGGGTCTGGAGTCTATTAGAAGAGTCCTGGGGGGCTCTAGATGGGTCTGGGGTCATTTAGAAGGGTCCTGGGGGGCTCTAGAAGGGTCTGGGGGCTTTTAGAGGAGTTATGGGGGGCTCTAGAATGGTCTGGGTTATTATTGGCCCTGGGCGGATCTAGAAGGGTCTGGGGGCTTTTAGAGGAGTTATGGGGGGCTCTAGAATGGTCTGGGGGCATTTAGAAGGGTCCTGGGCGGATCTAGAAGGGTCTGGGGGCTTTCAGAAGGGTCCTGGGGTTATCTAGAAGGGTCTGGGTGCTTTTAGACGGGCCCTGGGCTCTCTAGAAGTGTCTGGGGGCATTTAGAAGGGTCCTGGGGTGTTCTAGAAGGGTCTGGGGGATTTTAGAAGGGTCCTGCGGTCCTCTAGAATAGTCTGAATGCTTTTAGAAGGGTCCTGGGGGGCTCTACAAGGGTCTGGGTGCATTTAGTAGGGTCCTGGGGGGCTCTAGAAGGGTCTGGGGGATTTTAGAAGGGTCCTGGGGAGCTCTAGAAGGGTCTGGGGGCTTTTAGAAGGGTCCTGGGGGCCTCTAGAAGGGTCTGGGGACCACTAGAGGAGCCCTGGGGGCCTCTAGAGGGGTCTGGGGTATTTTAGAAGGGTCCTGGGGAGCTCTAGAAGGGTCTGGGGGCTTTAAGAAGGGTCCTGGGAGACTCTAGAAGGGTCTGGGGACATTTAGAAGGGTCCTGCGGGTCTCTAGAAGGGTCTGGGGGCTTTTAGAAGGGTCCTGGGGAGCTCTAGAAGGGTCTGGGGGCTTTTAGAAGGGTCCTGGTGTGCTCTAGAAGGGTGTGAGTGCTTTTAGAATGGTCCTGGGGGCATCTAGAAGTCTCTGGGGTCTTTTAGAAGTGTCCTGTGGGCCTCTAGAAGTGTCTGAGGGGTTTTAGAAGGGTCCTGGGAGACTCTGGAATGGTCTGGGTGCTTTTAGAAGGATTCGGGGAGGGTCTAGAAGAGTCTGGGGGCATTTAGAAGGGTCCTGTGGGGCTCTAGAAGGGTCTGGGTGCTTTTAGAAGGGTCCTGGGGGACTCTAGAAGGGTCTGGGTGCTTTTAGAAGGGTCCTGGGGAGCTCTAGAAGGGTCTGGGGTCTTTTAGAAGGGTCCTGGGTGGCGCTAAAAGTGTCTGGGTGCATTTAGAAGGGTCCTGGGGAGCTCTAGAAGGGTCTGGGGGCTTTCAGAAGTGTCCTGGGGGCCTCTAGAAGGGTCTGGAGGCTTTTAGAAGAGTTCTGGGGGGCTCTAGAAGGGTCTGGGGGCATTCAGAAGGGTCCTGGGTTCCTCTAGAAGGGTGTGAGTGCTTTTAGAATGGTCCTGGGGGCATCTAGAAGGCTCTGGGGGCTTTTAGAAGTGTCCTGTGGGCCTCTAGAAGTGTCTGAGGGGTTTTAGAAGGGTCCTGGGAGACTCTGGAATGGTCTGGGTGCTTTTAGAAGGATTCGGGGAGGGTCTAGAATGGTCTGGGGGCATTTAGAAGGGTCCTGTGGGGCTCTAGAAGGGTCTGGGTGCTTTTAGAAGGGTCCTGGGGGACTCTAGAAGGGTCTGGGTGCTTTTAGAAGGGTCCTGGGGAGCTCTAGAAGGGTCTGGGGTCTTTTAGAAGGGTCCTGGGTGGCGCTAAAAGTGTCTGGGTGCATTTAGAAGGGTCCTGGGGAGCTCTAGAAGGGTCTGGGGGCTTTCAGAAGGGTCCTGGGGGCCTCTAGAAGGGTCTGGAGGCTTTTAGAAGAGTTCTGGGGGGCTCTAGAAGGGTCTGGGGGCATTCAGAAGGGTACTGGGGGCCTCTAGAAGGGTCTGGGGTCATTCAGAAGAGTCCTGGGGGCCTCTAGAAGGGTCTGGATGCTTTTAGAAGAGTCCTGGGGGGCTCTAGATGGGTCTGGGGACATTTAGAATGGTCCTGGGGGGCTCTAGAAGGGTCTGGGGGAGTTTAGATAGGTCCTGGGGAGCTCTAGAAGGGTCTGGGTGCTTTTAGAAAGGTCCTGGGAGACTCTAGAAGGGTCTGAGTGCTTTTAGAAGGGTCCTTCGGGTCTCTAGAAGGGTCTGGGTTCTTTTCGAATGGTCCTGGGGGGCTCTAGAAGGGTGTAAGGTCTTTTAGAAGGGTCCTGGGGGCATCTCGAAGACTCTGATGGCTTTTAGAAGGGTCCTGGGGGCCTCTAGAAGTGTCTGAGGGATTTTAAAAGGGTCCTGGGAGGCTCTAGAAGGGTCTGGTTGCTTTTAGAAGGATTCGGGGAGGGTCTAGAAGGGACTGGGGGCTTTTAGAAGGGTCCTGGGAGGCTCTAGGAGGGTCTGGGTGCTTTTAGAATGATTCGGGGAGGTTCTAGAAGGGTCTAGTGGCTTTTAGAAGGGTCCTGTGTGGCTCTAGAATGGTCTGGTTGCTTTTAGAAGGGCCCTGGGCGGCTCTAGAAGGGTCTGGGGGCTTTCAGAAGTGTCCTGGGAGGCTCTAAGAGGGTCTGGGTGCTTTTAGAATGATTCGGGGAGGTTCTAGAAGGGTCTAGTGGCTTTTAGAAGGGTCCTGTGTGGCTCTAGAATGGTCTGGGTGCTTTTAGAAGGGTCCTGGGGGGATCTAGAAGGGTCTGGGGGCTTTTAGAAGGGTCCTGGGGAGCTCTAGAAGGGTCTGGGGGCTTTTAGAAGGGTCCTGGGAGGCGCTAGAAGTGTCTGGGGGCTTTTAGAAGGGTCCTGGGGGCCTCTAGAAGGGTCTGGAGGCTTTTAGATGGGTCCTGGGGGCATGTAGAAGGGTCTGGAGGCTTTTAGAATGGTCCTGATGGGCTCTAGAATGGTCTGGGGGCATTCAGAACGGTCCTGGTGGGGCTCTAAAAATGTCTGGAGGATTTTAGAAGGATCCGGGGATGGTCTAGAAAGGTCTGGGACCTTTTAGAAGGGTCCTGGCGGGCTCTACAAATGTCTGGAGGATTTTAGAAGGATCCGGGGAGGCTCTAGGAGGGTCTGGAGGCTTTTAGAAGGGTCCTGCGGGGCTCTAGAAGGGTCTGGGTGCTTTCTGAAGGGTACTGGGTGCCTCTAGAAGGGTCTGGGGACCATTAGAGGAACCCTGGGGGATTCTAGAAGGGTATGAGGGATTTTAGAAGGGTCCTGGGGAGCTCTAGAAAGGTCTGGGGGCTTTTAGAAGGGTCCTGGTCTCCTCTAGAAATATCTGGGGGCTTTTAGAAGGGTCCTGCGGGTCTCTAGAAGGGACTGGGGGCTTTTAGAAGGGTCCTGAGGGGCACTAGAAGGGTCTGGGAGCTTTTAGAAGGGTCCTGAGGGGATCTAGAAGGGTCTGGGGGCTCTTAGAAGGGTCCTGGGGGGCTCTAGAATGGTCTGGGGACTTTTAAAAAGGTCCTGGGAGGCTCTACAAAGGTCTGGAGGATTTTAGAAGGATCCGGGGAGGATCTAGAAGGGTCTGGCGGCTTTTAGAAGGGTCCTGGTGGCCTCTAGAATGGTCTGGGGTCTTTTAGAAGGATACGGGGAGGATCTAGAATGGTCTGGGGGCTTTTAGAAGAGTCCTGGGGGGTTCTAGAATGGTCTGGAGGCTTGTAGAAGGGTCCTGGGGGGCTCTAGAAGGGTGTGGGGGCTTTTAGAAGGGTCCTGTGGGCATCTAGAAGGCTCTGGGTGCTTTTATAAGGGTCCTGGGGGGCTCTAGAAAGGTCTGAGGGATTTTAGAAGGGTCGTGGGAGGCTCTGGAAGGGTCTGGGAGCTTTTAGAAGGATCCTGGTAGGGTCTAGAAGGGTCTGGGGTCTTTTAGAAGGGTCCTGGGGGGCTCTAGAAGAGTCTGGGGGATTTTAGAAGGGTCCTGGTAGGCTCTAGAATGGTCTTGGTTCTCTTAAAGTGGACCTGGGATTGTCTAGAAGGGTCTGGGTGCTTTAAGAAGAGTCCTAGGGGGCACTAGAATGGTCTGGGTACTTTTAGAAAGGTCCTGGGGGGCTCTAGAAGGGTCTGGGGGCTTTTAGAACGGTCCTGGGAGACTCTAGAAGTGTCTGGGGGCATTTAAAAGGGTCCTGCGGGTCTCTAGAAGGGTCTGGGGGCTTTTAGAAGGGTCCTGGGGAGCTCTAGAAGGGTCTGGGGGCTTATAGAAGGGTCCTGGGAGGCGCTAGAAGTGTCTGGGTGTATTTAGAAGGGTCCTGGGAAGCTCTAGAAGGGTTTGGTTGCTTTCAGAAGGGTCCTGGGGGCCTCTAGAAGGGTCTGGAGGCTTTTAGATGGGTCCTGGGGGGTCTAGAAAGGTCTGGGGGCATTCAGAAGGGTCCTGGGTGCCTCTAGAAGGGTCTGTAGGCTTTTAGAAGAGTCCTGGGGTGCTCTAGATGGGTCTGGGAGCTTTTAGAAAGATCCGGGGATGGTCTAGAAGGGTCTGGGTGCTTTTAGAAGGGTCCTGTGGGGCTCTAAAAATGTCTGGAGGATTTTAGAAGGATCCGGGGATGGTCTAGAAAGGTCTGGGAGCATTTAGAAGGGTCCTGGCGGGCTCTACATATGTCTGGAGGATTTTAGAAGGATCCGGGGAGGCTCTAGGAGGGTCTGGCAGCTTTTAGAAGGTTCCTGCGGGGCTCTAGAAGGGTCTGGGTGCTTTTTGAAGGGTACTGGGGGCCTCTAGAAGGGTCTGGGTGCTTTTAGAAGGGTCCTGGGTGCCTCTAGAAGTGTCTGGGGGCTTTTAGAATTGTCCTTGGTTGCTCTAGAAGGGTCTGGGGACCATTAGAGGAGCCCTGGGGGAATCTAGAAGGGTATGAGGGATTTTAGAAGGGTCCTGGGGAGCTCTAGAAGGGTCTGGGGCCTTTTAGAAGGATCCGGGGAGGATCTAGAAGGGTCTGGGGGCTTTTAGAAGGGTCCTGTGGGCATCTAGAAGGCTCTGGGTGCTTTTATAAGGGTCCTGGGGGGCTCTAGAAAGGTCTGAGGGATTTTAGAAGGGTCCTGGGAGGCTCTAGAAGGGTCTGGGTGCTTTTAGAAGGATCCGGGTAGGGTCTAGAAGGGTCTGGGGTCTTTTAGAAGGGTCCTGGGGGGCTCTAGAAGAGTCTGGGGGATTTTAGAAGGGTCCTGGTAGGCTCTAGAAGGGTCTGGGTGCTTTTAGAGTGGACCTGGGATTCTCTAGAAGGGTCTGGGTGCTTTAAGAAGAGTCCTAGGGGGCTCTAGAATGGTCTGGGTACTTTTAGAAGGGTCCTGGGGGGCTCTAGAAGGGTCTGGGGGCTTTTAGAACGGTCCTGGGAGACTCTAGAAGTGTCTGGGGGCATTTAAAAGGGTCCTGCGGGTCTCTAGAAGGGTCTGGGGTCTTTTAGAAGGGTCCTGGGGGGCTCCAGAAGGGTCTGGGGTCTTTTAGAAGGGTCCTGGGGGGCTCTAGAAGGGTGTGAGGGCTTTTAGAAGGGTCCTGGGGTCAGCTAGAAGGCTCTGGGGGCTTTTAGAAGGGTCCTGGTGTCCTCTAGATGTGTCTGCTTCCTTTTAGAAGGGTCCTGGGAGGTTCTAGAATGGTCTGGGTGCTTTTAGAAGGATTCGGGGTGGGTCTAGAATGGTCTGGGGGCTGTTAGAAGTGTCCTGTGGGGCTCTAGAAGGGTCTGGGTGCTTTTAGAAGGGTCCTGGGGGGTCTAGAAGTGTCTGGGGACTTTTAGAAGGGTCCTGGGGAGCGCTAGAAGGGTCTGGGGGCTTTTAGAAGGGTCCTGGGTGGCGCTAGAAGTGTCTGGGTGCATGGAGAAGAGTCCTGGGGTGCTCTAGAAGGGTCTGGGCGCATTCAGAAGGGTCCTGAGGGCCTCTGGAATGGTCTGGGGGCTTTTAGAAGAGTCCTGGGGGGCTCTAGAAGGGGCTGGGGGCTTTTAGAAGGGTCCTGGGGGCCTCTAGAAGGGACTGGAGGCTTTTAGAAGAGTCCTGGGGTGCTCTAGATGGGTCTGGGGGCATTTAGAAGCGTCCTGGGGGGCTCTGGAAGGGTCTGGGGGAGTTTAGAATGGTCCTGGGGAGCTCTAGAAGGGTCTGGGTGCTTTTAGAAGGGTCCTGGGAGACTCTAGAAGGGTCTGAGTGCTATTAGAAGGGTCCTGCGGGTCTCTAGAAGGGTCTGGGGGCTTTTAGAAGGTTTCTGGGGGGCTCTAGAAGGGTGTGAGGTCTTTTAGAATTGTCCTGGGGGCATCTTGAAGGCTCTGGGGTATTTTAGAAGGGTCCTGGGGGCCTCTAGAAGGGTCTGGAGGCTTTTAGATGGGTCCTGGGGTGCTCTAGATGTGTCTGGGAGCTTTAAAAGGATGCGGGGATGGTCTAGAAGGGTCTTTGGGCTTTTAGAAGGGTCCTGGGGGGCTCTAAAAATGTCTGGAGGATTTTAGAAGGATCCGGGGATGGTCTAAAAAGGTCTGGGAGCTTTTAGAAGGGTCCTGGCGGGCTCTACAAATGTCTGGAGGATTTTAGAATGATCCGGGGAGGCTCTAGGAGGGTCTGGAGGCTTTTAGAAGGGTCCTGCGGGGCTCTAGAAGGGTCTGGGTGCTTTCTGAAGGGTACTGGGGGCCTCTAGAAGGGTCTGGGTGCTTTTAGAAGGGTCCTGGGTGCCTCTAGAAGAGTCTGGGGACCATTAGAGGAACCCTGGGGGATTCTAGAAGGGTATGAGGGATTTTAGAAGGGTCCTGGGGAGCTCTAGAAAGGTCTGGGGGCTTTTAGAAGGGTCCTGGTCTCCTCTAGAAATATCTGGGGGCTTTTAGAAGGGTCCTGCGGGTCTCTAGAAGGGACTGGGGGCTTTTAGAAGGGTCCTGGGGGGCACTAGAAGGGTCTGGGAGCTTTTAGAAGGGTCCTGAGGGTATCTAGAAGAGTCTAGGGGCTCTTAGAAGGGTCCTGGGGGGCTCTAGAAGCGTCTGCGGGATATTAGAAGGGACCTGGGAGGCTCTAGAAGGGTCTGGGTGCTTTAAGAAGGATTCGGGGAGGGTCTAGAAGCGTCTGGGTGCTTTTAGAAGGGTCCTGGGAGTCTCTAGAATGGTCTGGGGACTTTTAAAAAGGTCCTGGGAGGCTCTACAAAGGTCTGGAGGATTTTAGAAGGATCCGGGGAGGATCTAGAAGGGTCTGGCGGCTTTTAGAAGGGTCCTGGTGGCCTCTAGAATGGTCTGGGGTCTTTTAGAAGGATTCGGGGAGGATCTAGAATGGTCTGGGGGCTTTTAGAAGGGTCCTGGGGGGTTCTAGAATGGTCTGGAGGCTTTCAGAAGGGTCCTGGGGGGCTCTAGAAGGGTGTGGGGGCTTTTAGAAGGGTCCTGTGGGCATCTAGAAGGATCTGGGTGCTTTTATAAGGGTCCTGGGGGGCTCTAGAAAGGTCTGAGAGATTTTAGAAGGGTCCTGGGAGGCTCTGGAAGGGTCTGGGTGCTTTTAGAAGGATCCGGGTAAGGTCTAGAAGGGTCTGGGGTCTTTTAGAAGGGTCCTGGGGGGCTCTAGAAAAGTCTGGGGGATTTTAGAAGGGTCCTGGTAGGCTCTAGAAGGGTCTGGGTGCTTTTAGAGTGGACCTGGGATTGTCTAGAAGGGTCTGGGGGCTTTAAGAAGAGTCCTAGGGGGCTCTAGAATGGTCTGGGTACTTTTAGAAGGGTCCTGGGGGGCTCTAGAAGGGTCTGGGGGCTTTTAGAACGGTCCTGGGAGACTCTAGAAGTGTCTGGGGGCATTTAAAAGGGTCCTGGGGGCCTCTAGAAGGGTCTGGAGGATTTTAGATGGGTCCTGGGGGGTCTAGAAAGGTCTGGGGGCATTCAGAAGGGTCCTGGGTGCCTCTAGAAGGGTCTGTAGGCTTTTAGAAGAGTCCTGGGGTGCTCTAGATGGGTCTGGGAGCTTTTAGAAGGATCCGGGGATGGTCTAGAAGGGTCTGGGGGCTTTTAGAAGGGTCCTGTGGGGCTCTAAAAATGTCTGGAGGATTTTAGAAGGATCCGGGGAGGCTCTAGGAGGGTCTGGGTGCTTTCTGAAGGGTACTGGGGGCCTCTAGAAGGGTCTGGGGGCTTTTAGAATTGTCCTTGGTTGCTCTAGAAGGGTCTGGGGACCATTAGAGGAGCCCTGGGGGACTCTAGAAGGGTATGAGGGATTTTAGAAGGGTCCTGGGGAGCTCTAGAAAGGTCTGGGGGCTTTTAGAAGTGTCCTGGTGTCCTCTAGAAATGTCTGGGGGCTTTTAGAAGGGTCCTGCGGGTCTCTAGAAGGGTCTGGGGGCTTTTAGAAGGGTCCTGGGGGGCTCTAGAAGGGTCTGGGAGCTTTTAGAAGGGTCCTGAGGGGATCTAGAAGGGTCTGGGGGCTCTTAGAAGGGTCCTGGGGGGCTCTAGAAGGGTGTTATGTCTTTTAGAAGGGTCCTGGGTCATCTAGAATGCTCTGGGGGCTTTTAGAAGGGTCCTGGGGGCCTCTAGAAGTGTCTGCGGGATATTAGAAGGGACCTGGGAGGCTCTAGAATGGTCTGGGTGCTTTAAGAAGGATTCGGGGAGGGTCTAGAAGCGTCTGGGTGCTTTTAGAAGGGTCCTGGGAGGCTCTACAAAGGTCTGGAGGATTTTAGAAGGATCCAGGGAGGATCTAGAAGGCTCTGGCGGCTTTTAGAAGGGTCCTGGGGGGTTCTAGAATGGTCTGGAGGCTTTTAGAAGGGTCCTGGAGGGCTCTAGAAGGGTCTGGGGGCTTTTAGAAGGGTCCTGTGGGCATCTAGAAGGCTCTGGGTGCTTTTATAAGGGTCCTGGGGGGCTCTAGAAAGGTCTGAGGGATTTTAGAAGGGTCCTGGGAGGCTCTAGAAGGGTCTGGGTGCTTTTAGAAGGATCCGGGTAGGGTCTAGAAGGGTCTGGGGTCTTTTAGAAGGGTCCTGGGGGGCTCTAGATAAGTCTGGGGGATTTTAGAAGGGTCCTGGTAGGCTCTAGAAGGGTCTGGGTGCTTTTAGAGTGGACCTGGGATTCTCTAGAAGGGTCTGGGTGCTTTAAGAAGAGTCCTAGGGGGCTCTAGAATGGTCTGGGTACTTTTAGAAGGGTCCTGGGGGGCTCTAGAAGGGTCTGGGGGCTTTTAGAACGGTCCTGGGAGACTCTAGAAGTGTCTGGGTGCATTTAAAAGGGTCCTACGGGTCTCTAGAAGGGTCTGGGGTCTTTTAGAAGGGTCCTGGGGGGCTCTAGAAGGGTGTGAGGGCTTTTAGAAGGGTCCTGGGGTCAGCTAGAAGGCTCTGGGGGCTTTTAGAAGGGTCCTGGTGTCCTCTAGATGTGTCTGCTTCCTTTTAGAAGGGTCCTGGGAGGTTCTAGAATGGTCTGGGTGCTTTTAGAAGGATTCGGGGTGGGTCTAGAATGGTCTGGGGGCTGTTAGAAGTGTCCTGTGGGGCTCTAGAAGGGTCTGGGTGCTTTTAGAAGGGTCCTGGGGGGTCTAGAAGTGTCTGGGGACCTTTAGAAGGGTCCTGGGGAGCGCTAGAAGGGTCTGGGGGCTTTTAGAAGGGTCCTGGGTGGCGCTAGAAGTGTCTGGGTGCATTTAGAAGGGTCCTGGGGTGCTCTAGAAGGGTCTGGGCGCTTTCAGAAGGGTCCTGAGGGCCTCTGGAATGGTCTGGGGGCTTTTAGAAGAGTCCTGGGGGGCTCTAGAAGGGTCTGGGGGCTTTTAGAAGGGTCCTGGGGGCCTCTAGAAGGGACTGGAGGCTTTTAGAAGAGTCCTGGGGTGCTCTGGATGGGTCTGGGGGCATTTAGAAGCGTCCTGAGGGGCTCTGGAAGGGTCTGGGGGAGTTTAGAATGGTCCTGGGGAGCTCTAGAAGGGTCTGGGTGCTTTTAGAAGGGTCCTGGGAGACTCTAGAAGGGTCTGAGTGCTATTAGAAGGGTCCTGCGGGTCTCTAGAAGGGTCTGGGGGCTTTTAGAAGGTTCCTGGGGGGCTCTAGAAGGGTGTGAGGTCTTTTAGAATTGTCCTGGGGTCATCTTGAAGGCTCTGGGGTATTTTAGAAGGGTCCTGGGGGATTTTAAAAGGGTCCTGGGAGGCTCTAGAAGGGTCTGGTTGCTTTTAGAAGTGTCCGTGGAGACTCTAGAAGGGTCTGGGGCCTTTTAGAAGGGTCCTTGGGGGCTCTAGAAGGGTCTGGGGACCATTAGAGGAGCCCTGGCGGCCTGTAGAAGGGTCTGGGTGATTTTAGAAGGGTCCTAGGGAGCTCTAGAAGGGTCTGGGGTCTTTTAGAAGGGTCCTGGGGGAATATAGAAGGGTCTGGGGGCTTTTAGAAGGGTCCTGCGGATCTCTAGAAGGGTCTGGGTGCTTTTAGAAGGGTCCTGGAGGAATCTAGAAGGGTCTGGGGTCTTTGAGAAGGGTCCTAGGGGGCTCTAGAAGGGTCTGGGTTCTTTTAGAATTGTCCTGGGGGGCTCTAGAAGGGTCTGGGTGCTTTTAGAAGGGTCCTGGGAGACTCTGGAAAGGTCTGAGGGCTTCTAGAAGGGTCCTGTAGGGTCTCTAGAAGGGTCTGGGTGCTTTTAGAAGGGTCCTGTGGGGCTCTAGAAGGGTCTGGGGTCTTTTTGAAGGGTCCAGGGGGCCTCTAGAAAGGTCTGGGTGCTTTTAGAAGGGTCCTGCGTGGCTCTAGAAGGGTCTGGGGTTTATTAGAAGGATCCGGGGAGGGTCTAGAAGGCTCTGGGGCCTTTTAGAAGGGTTCCTTGGGGGCTCTAGAATTGTCTGGGGGACATTAGAGAATGATCCTGGGGGCCTCTAGAAGGGTCTGGGGGATTTTAGAAGGGTCCTGGGGAGCTCTAGAAATGTCTGGGGTCTTTTAGAAGGGTCCTGCGGGTCTCTAGAAGGGTCTGGGGCTTTTAGAAGGGTCCTGGGGGGATCTAGAATAGTCTGGGTGCTCTCTAGAAGGGTCCTGGGGGCCTCTAGAAGTGTCTGCGGGGATATTAGGAAGGGGTCCTGGGGAGAATCTAGAATGGTCTGGGGTCTTTTAGAAGGGTCCTGGGAGGCTCTAGAAGGGTCTGGGTGTTTTAGAAGGATTCCGGGATGGTCTAGAAGGGTCTGGGGGCTTTTAGAATGGTCCTGTGGTGATCTAGAAGCGTCTGGGTTCTTTTAGAAGGGTCCTGGGAGGCTCTAGAAGGGTCTGGGTGCTTTTAGAAGGGTCCTGGGGGGTCTTTAGAAGGCGTCTGGGGGCTTTTTAGAATGGTCCTGCGGGGCTCTAGAATGCTCGGGGGGTTTTAGAATAGTCCTGGGTGGCTTTAGAGAAGAGTGTGAGTGCTTTTAGAAGGGTCCCTGGGGGCATCTAGATGGCTCTGGGGACTTTTAGAAGGGTCCTGGGGGCCTCTAGATGGGTCTGAGAATTTTTAGAAAGGGTCACTGGGAGGCTCTAGAAGTGTCTGGGTGATTTTAGAAGGGCCCTGGGTGGCTCTAGAATGGTCTGGTTGCTTTTAGAAGGGTCCTGGTGGGCTCTAGAAGGGTCTGGGTGCTTTTAGAAATGTCCTGGGTTGCTCTAGAATGGTCTGGGGGCATTTAGAAGGGTCCCGGGGGGGCTCTAGAAGGGTCTGGGGGCTTTTAGAAAGGAGCTTGGGCGCCTCTAGAAGGGGTCTGGGGGCTTTTTAGAAGGGTTCTGGGTGGCTCTAGAATGGGTCTGGGGGCTTTTACAAGCGTCCTGGGGGGCTCTATAAGGGGTGTGGTTGCTCTTTAGAAGGGTCCTGGGGGCATCTAGAAGGCTCTGGGGGCTTTCAGAAGGGTCCTGGGGGCTTCTAGAAGGGTCTGAAGGATTTTAGAAGGGTCCTGGGAGGCTGTAGAAGTATCTGGGTGCTTTTAGAATGATCCGGGGAGGGTGTAGAAGGGTCTGGGTTCTTTTAGAACGGTCCTGGGGGGCTCTAGAAGGGTCTGGGTGCTTTCAGAAGGGTCCTGTGGGGCTGTAGAAGGGTCTGGGTGCTTATAGATGGGTCCTGGGGGGCTCTAGAAGGGTCCGGGGGCTTTTAGAAGGGTCCTGTTTAGAAGGGTCCTGGGAGGCTCTAGAAGGGTCTGGGGGCTTGTAGAAGGGTCCTGGGGGGCTCTAGAAGGGTCTGGGTGCTATTAGAAGGATGCAGGGAGGGGCTAGAAGGCTCTGGGGGCTTTTAGAAGTGTCCTTGGGGGCTCTAGAAGGGTCTGGGGAACATTAGAGGGGCACTGGGGTTCTCTAGAAGGGTCTGGGGGATTTTAGAAGGGTCCTGGGGAGCTCTAGAATTGTCTGGGGACTTTTAGAATGGTCCTGGGAGGCTCTAGAAGGGTCTGGGGGCTTTTAGAAGGGTCCTGCGTGTCTCTAGAAGGGTCTGAGTGCTTGTAGAAGGATTCGGGGAGGGTCTAGAAGGGTCTGGTGGCTTTTAGAAGGGTCCTGTGGGGCTCTAGAAGGGTCTGGGTGCTTTTAGAAGGGTCCTGGGGGGCTCTAGAAGGGTCTGGGGGCTTTTAGAAGGGTCCTGGGGAGCTCTAGATGGGTCTGGGGTCTATTAGAAGGGTCCTGGTGGGCGCTAGAAATGTCTGTGTGCATTTAGAAGGGTCCTGGGGAGCTCTAGAAGGGTCTGGAGGCTTTTAGAAGGGTCCTGGGGGGTCTAGAAGGGTCTGGGGGCATTCAGAAGGGTCCTGGGGGCCTCTAGAAGGGTCTGGAGGGTTTTAGACGAGTCCTGGGGGGCTCTAGATGGGTCTGGGTGCTTTTAGAATGATCCGGGGATGGTCTAGAAGGGTCTGGGTGCTTTTAGAAGGGTCCTGGGGGGCTCTACAAATGTCTGGAGGATTTTGGAAGTATCCGGGAAGGCTCTAGAAGGGGGTCTGGGTGCTTTTAGAAGGGTCCTGCGTGGCTCTAGAAGGGTCTGGGTGCTTTCAGAAGGGTCCTGGGTGCATCTAGAATGGTCTGGGTGCTTTTAGAAGGGACCTGGGTGGCTCTAGAAGGGTCTGGGGGCTTTTAGAAGGGTTCTGTGGGGATGTAGAAGGGTCTGGGAGCTTTTAGATGGATCCTGGGCGGCTCTAGAAGGGTCTGCGGACCATTAGAGGGGCCCTGGGGGCCTCTAGAAGGGCCTGGGGGATTTTAGAAGGGTCCTGGGGGGCGCTAGAAGGGTGTTAGGGCTTTTAGAAGCGTCCTAGGGGCATCTAGAAGGCTCTGGTAGCTATTAGAAGGGTCCTGGGGGGCTCTAGAAGGGGTCTGGGGGCTTTTAGAATGGTCTTGGGGGGCTCTAGAGGGGTCTGGGTCTTTTAGAAGGGTCATGGTGGGCTCTAGAAGGATCTGGGGACAGTTAGGAGGGTCCTGAGGGGATGTTGAATGGTCTGAGTGCTTTTAGATGTGTCCTGTAGGGCTAAAAAAGGTTCCTAACCGTATCCCTAACCCTAACTCTTACTCTAACCCTAACTCTAACACAAACCCAAACCCTAACCCTAACCCTAACCCTAACCCTAACTCTAACCCTAACCCTAACCCTAACCCTAAACCTAACCCTAACTCTAACCCTAACCCTAACCCTAACCCTAACCCTAACCCTAACCCTAACCCTAACCCTAACCCTAACTCTAACCCTAACCCTTACCCTAACCCTAACCCTAACCCTAACCCTAACCCTAACCCTAACCCTAACCCTAATCCTAACTCTAACCCTAACCCTAACCCTAACTCTAACTATAACCCTAACCCTAACCCTAACCCTAACCCTAACCCTAACCCTAACCCTAACCCTAACTCTAACCCTAACCCTAACCCTAACCCTAACCCTAACCCTAACCCTAACTCTAACCCTAACCCTAACCCTAACTCTAACCCTAACCCTAACCCTAACCCTAACCCTGCCTCTAACCCGTAGAAGTATCTGGGGGCTTTTAGAAGAGTCCTTGAAGGATCTAGGAGGGTCTAGGGTCTCTAAAAAGGTTCCTAAGGGGCTCCGGAAGGGTTTGGGGTCTTTTAGAAGGGTCCTCGGTGGCTCTAGAAGGGTCTAGGGTATTGTAGAAGGGTCCTAAGGGGGTTTAGTAGGGCCTGGGGGGCTTTATAAGATTTTGGGGGCCTTTATAAGGTTTTGGGGGGCTCTAGAAAGTCCGGGGGCTTTGAGAAGCACACTGGGGGCTCTAAAAGTGTCTGGGTGCTTTTAGAAGGTTCCTGGGGGGCTCTAGAAGGGTCTGGGTGCTTCTAGAGCAAAAATTTTAATTTTGCACATTTGGGGAATTCGCAGGGCTCAGCACACCCGGAGTGCAAAGGATGAGCCTGGCCTGGGAAAAGCACCTGCTTGATCAGGGTGTCTCCCCTGCCAGCTAAGTACAAAGGACCCAGACCATTCTAGAGCCCCCAAGGACCCTTCCAAAAGCCCCCAGACCCTTCTGGAGACGTTCAGGTTCCTTTGAAAAGGCCCCAGACCCTTCTAGAGCCTCCCAAGACCCTTCTAAAAGCCCCCAGACCCTTCCAGACCCTCCCAGGATCCTTCTAAAAGCCCCGAGACCCTTCTAGAGGATCCCAGGACCCTTCTAAAAGCCCCCAGACCCTTCTAGAGCCCCCCAGGACCCTTCTAAAAGCCCCCAGACCCTTCTAGAGGACCCAGGGCCCCTCTTAAGCCACCCCGTCCCTTCTAGAGCCCCCCAGGACCCTTCTAAAAGACCCCAGACCATTCTAGAGCACCCCAGGACACTTCTAAAAGCCCCCAGACCCTTCTAGAGCCCCCCATGACCCTTCTCAAAACTTCCAGACTCTTCTAGAGCCCCCCAGGACCCTTCAAAAAGCCCCCAGACCCTTCTAGACGCCCCAGGGCCCCTCTTAAGCAGCCCCGTCCCTTCTAGAGCATCCCAGGACCCTTCTAAAAGCCCCCAGACCCTTCTAGAGCACCCCAGGACCCTTCTAAAAGCCCCCAGACCCTTCTAGAGCCCCCCCGGACCATTCTAAAAGCACCCAGACCATTCTTGAGCCCAATAGGACCCTTCTAAAAGCACCCAGACCCTTCTAGAGACCCCCAGGACCATTCTGAAAGCCCCCAGAACCTCCTAGAGCCACCCAGGACCCTTCTAAAAGGCCCCAGACCATTCTAGCCCCCCCCAGGACCCTTCTACAAGCCTCCAGACCCTTCTACAGCCCCCCAGGACCCTTCTAATAGCCCTCAGACTTGTCTAGAGGCCACCAGGACCCTTCTAAAAGTCCCCAGACCCTTCTAGAGCCCCCCCGGACCCTTGTAATAGCCCCCAGACACTTCTAGAGGCCACCAGGACCCTTATAAAAGCACCCAGACCCTTCCAGAGCCTCACAGGACCCTTCAAAACCCCCCCAGACCCTTCTAGAGGCACCCAGGACCCTTCTAAAAGCATCTAGACCCTTCTAGAGCCACCCAGGACCCTTCTAAAAGCCCCCAGACCTTTCTAGAGCCTCCCAGGACTATTCTAAATGCCCCCAGACCCTTCTAGAGCCCCCCAGGACCCTTCTAAAAGAACCCAGACCCTTCTAGAGCACCCTAGGATCCTTCAAAAAGCATAAAGACCCTTCTAGACCGTACCCGGATCATTCTAAAAGCCCCCAGACCCTTCTAGAGCCTCCCATGACCCCTCTAAAAGCCCCCAGACCCTTCTAGAGACACCCAGGACCCATCTAAAAGCCCCCAGACCATTCTAGAGCCCCCCATGACACATCTAAAAGCCCCCATACCCTTCTAGATCCTCCCAGGACCCTTCTAAAAGCCCCCAGACCCTTCTAGAGCCCCCCAGGACCCTTCTAAAAGCCCCCAGACCCTTCTAGATGTACCCAGGGCCCATCTTAAGGCCCCCAGACCATTCTAGAGCACGCCAAGACCCTTCTAAAAGCGCCCAGACCCTTCTAGAGCCCCCCAGGACCCTTATAAAAGGCCGCAGAAACTTCTAGATCCTCTCCGGATAATTCTAAAAGCACCCAGACACTTCTAGAGATACCCAGGACCATTCTAAAAGGCCCCAGACCATTCTAGAGCCCCCAGGGCCCCTCTTAAGGCACCCCGTCCCTTCTAGAGCAGCCCAGGACCCTTCTAAAAGTCCCCAGACCCTTCCAGATCACCCCAGAACCCATCTAAAAGCCCCCAGACCCTTCCAGAGCCCCCCCGGACCCTTCTAAAAGCCCCTAGACCCTTCTAGAGGCCCCCAGGACCCTTCTGAAAGCCCCCAGAACCTTCTAGAGCCCCACAGGACCCTTCTAAAAGCACCCAGACACTTCTACAGACCCCGAGGACACTATAAAAGCCTACAGACCCTTCTAGAGACACCCAGGACACTTCTAAAAGCCCCCAGACCCTTCTAGAGCCCCACAGGACCCTTCTAAAAGCACCCAGACCCTTCTAGAGCCCCCCAGGACCATTCTAAAAGCCCCCAGACCATTCTAGACCCTCCCCGGATCATTCTAAAAGCCCCCAGACCCATTTAGAAGACCCCAGGACCTTTCTAAAAGAACCCAGACACTTCTAGAGCACCCAAGGACACTTCTAAAAGCCCCCAGACTAATCTAGACCCTCCCCGGATTCTTCTAAAACCCCCAGACACTTCTAGAGCATCCCAGGACCCTTCTAAAAGCACCCAGACCCTTCTAGAGGCACCCAGGACCATTCTAAAAGCACCCAGACCCTTCTAGAGCCCCCCTGTACCCTTCTAAAAGCACCCAGACCCTTCTAGAGCCACCCAGGACCCTTCTAAAAGCCCCCAGACCTTTCTAGAGCCTCCCAGGACTATTCTAAATGCCCCCAGACCCTTCTAGAGCCCCCCAGGACCCTTCTAAAAGAACCCAGACCCTACTAGAGCCCCCCCGGACCCTTTTAAAATCCTCCAGACCCTTCTAGAGCACACCAGGACCCTTCTAAAAGCCCCCAGACCCTTCTAGAGCTCCCCCGGACCCATCTAAAAGGCCCTAGACCCTTCTAGAAACCCCCACGACCCTTCTGAAAGCCCCCAGATCATTCTAGAGCCCCACAGGACCCTTCTAAAAGCACCCAGACCCTTCTACAGACCCCCAGGACAGTATAAAAGACCCCAGACCGTTCTAGAGCCCCCCAGGACCCTTCTAAAAGCCCCCAGACCCTTCTAGAGCCCCAAGAACGCTTCTAAAAACTTCCAAACCCTTCTAGAGCCACCCAGGACCCTTCTAAAAGCCCCCAGACCCTTCTAGAGGCGCCAGGGCCCTTCTTAAGCCCCCCCGTCCCTTCTAGAGCACACCAGGACCCGTCTAAAAGCCTCTAGACCCTTCTAGAGCACTCCAGGACCTTTCCAAAAGCACCCAGACACTTCTAGAGGCTCCCCGGACCCTTATAAAAGCACCCAGACCCTTCCAGAGCACCCCAGGACCCTTCTAAAAGCCACCAGACCCTTCTAGAGACCCCCAGGACCCTTCTAAAAGCACCCAGACCCTTCTAGACCCTCCCCGGTTCCTTCTAAAAGCCCCCTGACCCTTCTAGAGCCCCCTAGGACCCATCTAAAAGCACCCAGACCCTTCTAGAGACCCCCAGGACCCTTCTAAAAGCCCCCAGACCGTTCTAGACCCCCCCAGGACCCTTCTACAAGCACCCAGACCCTTCTAGAGCCCCCCAGGACCCTTCTAATAGCCCCCAGACCCGTCTAGGGGCCACCAGGACCCTTCTAAATGTCCCCAGACCCTTCTAGAGCCCCCCCGGACCCTTGTAAAAGCCCCCAGACCCTTCTAGAGGCCCCCAGGACCCTTATAAAAGCACCCAGACCCTTCCAGAGCCTCACAGGTCCCTTCTAAACGACCCCAGACCCTTCTAGAGGCCCCCAGGACCCTTCTAAAAGACTCTAGACCCTTCTAGAGCCCCCCAGGACCCTTCTAAAAGCCCCCAGACCCTTCTAGAGCCTCCCAGGACCATTCTAAAAGCACCCAGACCCTTCTAGAGCCCCCCAGGACCCTTCTAAAAGACCCCAGACCCTTCTAGAGCCGCCTAGGATCCTTCAAAAAGCATAAAGACCCTTCTAGACCGTCCCCGGATCATTCTAAAAGCCCCCAGACCCTTCTAGAGCCCCTCAGGACCCTTCTAAATGCCCCCAGACCCTTCTAGAGCACCCCAGGACCCATCTAAAAGCCCCCAGATCCTTCTAGAGCACCCCAGGACCCTTCTAAAAGCCCCCAGACCCTTCTAGAGCCCCCCAGGACCATTCTAAAAGCTCCCAGAACCTTCTAGAGGCCCCCAGGAACGTTCTAAAAAGCCCCCAGACCGTTCTAGACCCCCCCAGGACCCTTCTACAAGCACCCAGACCCTTCTAGAGCCACCCAGACCCTTCTAAAAGCACCCAGACCCTTCTAGAGGCCCCCAGGACCCGTCTAAAAGCCTCTAGACCCTTCTAGAGCCCCCCAGGACCTTTCTAAAATCACCCAGACCCTTCTAGAGGCTCCCCGGACCCTTATAAAAGCACCCAGACCCTTCTAGAGCCTCCCAGTACCCTTCTAAAAGCAACCAGACCCTTCTAGAGAACCCCAGGACCCTTCTAAAAGCCCCCAGACCCTTCTAGACCTACCCGGTTCCTTCTAAAAGCCCCCAGACCCTTCTAGACCCCCCTAGGATCCTTCAAAAAACAACCAAACCTTTCTAGACCGTCCCCGGATCATTCTAAAAGCCCGCAGACCTTTCTAGAGCCACCCAGGATCATTCTAAAAGCCCCCAGACCCTTCTAGAGCCCCCTAGGACCTATCTAAAAGCCCCCAGACCCTTCTAGAGGCCCCTAGGACCCTTCTAAAAGCCCCCAGACCCTTCTAGACCCTCCCCGGATCCTTCGAAAAGCCCCCAGACCCTTCTAGAGTCCCCCAGGATCATTCTAAAAGCCCCCAGACCCTTCTAGAGGCCACCAGTACCCTTCTAAAAGCCCCTAGACCCTTCTAGAGCCCCCCAGGACCCTTCTAAATGCCCCCATACCCTTCAAGAGGCACCCAGGGCCCCTCTTAAGGAACCCCGTCCCTTCTAGAGCACCCCAGGACCCTTCTAAAAGTCCCCAGACCCTTCTAGAGCCCCCCCGGACCCTTCTAAAAGACCCCAGACCATTCTAGATGAGCCCAGGACCCTTCTGAAAGCCAGCAGAACATTCTAGAGTCACCCAGGACCCTTCTAAAGGCACCCAGACCCTTCTAGAGCCCCCCAGGACCCTTCTAAAAGCGCCCAGACCCTTCTAGAGACCCCCAGGACCCTCTGAAAGCCCCCAGAACCCTCTAGAGCCCTCCAGGACCCTTCTAAAAGCACCCAGACCCTTCTAGAGCATCCGAGGACCCTTCTAAAATTCCCCAGACCCTTCTAGAGCACCCCAGGAAACTTCTAAAAGCACCCAGACCCTTCTAGAGCCCCCCCGAACCCTTCTAAAAGCCCCCAGACCCTTCTAGAGCCACCCAGGACCCTTCTAAAAGCACCCAGAACCTTCTAGAGCCCCCCAGGACACTTCTACAAGCCCCAAGACCCTTCTAGAGCATCCCAGGACCCTTCTAAAAGCACCCAGACCCATCTAGAGCCTCCCAGGACCCTTCTATAAGCCCCCAGAACCTTCTAGAGACTCCCAGGACCCTTCGAAAAGCCCCCAGACCCTTCTAGAGCCACCCAGGACCTTTCTAAAAGCACCCAGACCCTTCTAGAGCCTCCCAGGACCCTTCTAATAGCCCCCAGACCATTCTAGAGCACCCCAAGACCCTTCTAAAAGCCCCCAGACCCTTCTAGAGCCACCCAGGACCCTTCTAAAAGCCCCCAGACCCTTCTAGAGGACCCCAGGACCATTCTGAAAGCCAGCAGAACATTCTAGAGTCACCCAGGACCATTCTAAAGGCACCCAGACCCTTCTAGAGCCCCCCAGGACCCTTCTGAAAGCCCCCAGAACCTTCTAGAGAATCCGAGGACCCTTCTAAAATTCCCCAGACCCTTCTAGAGCCCCCCCGGACCCTTCTAAAAGCCCCCAGACCCTTCTAGAGCCCCCCAGGACCTTTCTAAAATCACCCAGACCCGTCTAGAGGCTCCCCGGACTCTTATAAAAGAACAAAGACCCTTCTAGAGCCTCCCAGTACCCTTCTAAAAGCAACCAGACCCTTCTAGAGAACCCCAGGACCCTTCTAAAAGCCCCCAGACCCTTCTAGACCCTCCCCGGATCCTTCTAAAAGCAACCAGACCCTTCTAGAGAACCCTAGGATCCTTCAAAAAGCACCCAGACCTTTCTAGACCGTCCCCGGATCATTCTAAAAGCCCACAGACCCTTCTAGAGCCCCCCAGGATCATTCTAAAAGCACCCAGACCCTTCTAGAGCCCCCTAGGACCCATCTAAAAGCCCCCAGACCCTTCTAGAGGCCCCTAGGACCATTCTAAAAGACCCCAGACCCTTCTAGACCCTCCCCGGATCCTTCGAAAAGCCCCCAGACCCTTCTAGAGCCCCCCAGGATCATTCTAAAAGCCCCCAGACCCTTCTAGAGCCCCCCAGTACCCTTCTAAAAGCCCCCAGACCCTTCTATAGCCCCCCAGGACCCTTCTAAAAGACCCCAGACCCTTCTATAGGACCCCAGGACCATTCTGAAAGCCAGCAGAACATTCTAGAATCACCCAGGACCCTTCTAAAGGCACCCAGACCCTTCTAGAGCCCCCCATGACCCTTTTAAAATTCCCCAGACCCTTCTAGAGCACCCCAGGACATTTCTAAAAGCACCCAGAGCCTTCTAGAGCCCCACCGGACCCTTCTAAAAGCCCCCAGAGCCTTCTAGAGCCACCCAGGACCCTTCTAAAAGCACCCAGAACCTTCTAGAGAACCCAGGACCCTTCTACAAGCCCCAAGACCCTTCTAGAGCCACCCAGGACCCATCGAAAAGCCCCCAGACCCTTCTAGAGCCACCCAGGACCTTTCTAAAAGCCCCCAGACCATTCTAGAGCCTCCCAGGACCTTTCTAAAAGCCCCCAGACCATTCTAGAGCACCCCAGGACCCTTCTAAAAGCCCAAAGACCCTTCTAGAGCCACCCAGGACCATTCTAAAAGCCCCCAGACCCTTCTAGAGCCACCCAGGACCTTTCTGAAAGCCAGCAGAACATTCTAGAGTCACCCAGGACCCTTCTAAAGGCACCCAGACCCTTCTAGAGCCCCCCAGGACACTTCTAAAAGACCCCAGACCCTTCTAGAGACCCCCAGGACCCTTCTGAAAGCCCCCAGAACCTTCTAGAGCACCCCAGGACCCTTCTAAAAGCCCCCAGACCCTTCTAGAGAATCCGAGGACCTATCTAAAATTCCCCAGACCCTTCTAGAGCCCCCCCGGACCCTTCTAAAAGCCCCCAGACCCTTCTAGAGCCACCCAGGACCATTCTGAAAGCCCCCAGACCATTCTAGACCCCCCCGGACCCTTCTAAAAGCCCCCAGACCCTTCTAGAGACCCCCAGGACCCTTCTGAAAGCCCCCAGAACATTCTAGATCCCCCCAGGACCCTTCTAAAAGCCCCCAGACCCTTCTAGAGCATCCGAGGACCCTTCTAACAGCACCCAGACCCTTCTAGAGCATCCCAGGACCCTTCTAAAAGTCCCCAGACCCTTCTAGAGGCCCCTAGGACCCTTCTAAAAGCCCCCAGAACCCTCTAGAGCCACCCAGGACTCTTCTAAAAGCACCCAGACCCTTCTAGAGCCTCCCAGGACCCTTCTAAAAGTACCCAGACCCTTCTAGAGCCCCCCAGGACAATTCTAAAGGCCCCCAGACCTTTCTAGACCCTCCCCGGATCATTCTAAATGCCCCCAGACCCTTCTAGAGGACCCCAGGACCCTTCTAAAAGCCCCCAGACCATTCTAGAGCCCCCCAGGACCCTTCTAAAGGCCCCCAGACCCTTCTAGACCCTCCCCGGATCATTCTAAAAGCCCCCAGATTCTTCTAGAGCCTCCCAGGACCCTTCTAATAGCCCCCCGACCTTTCTAGACCCTCCCCGGATCCTTCTAAATGAACCCAGACCCTTCTAGGGCCCCCCAGAACCCCTCAAAAAGCATCCAGACCCTTGTAGAGCCCCCCAGGACCCGTCTAAAAGCGCCCAGACCCTTCTAGACCCACCCCTGATCATTCTAAAAGACCCCAGACCCTTCTAAAACCTCCCAGGACTATTCCAAAAGAACCCAGACCATTCTAGACCCTCCCCGGATTATTCTAAAAGCCCCCAGACCCTTCTAGAGTCCCCCAAGACCCTTCTAAAAGCCTCCAGACCATTCTAGAGCCCCCCAGGACCCTTCTAAAAGACCCCAGACCCTTCTAGAGCCGCCTAGGATCTTTCAAAAAGCATAAAGACCCTTCTAGACCGTCCCCGGATCATTCTAAAAGCCCCCAGACCCTTCTAGAGCCCCTCAGGACCCTTCTAAATGCCCCCAGACCCTTCTAGAGAAACCCAGGACCCATCTAAAAGCTCCCAGATCCTTCTAGAGGCCCCCAGGACCCTTCTAAAAGCCCCCAGACCCTTCTAGAGCCCCCCAAGACCCTTCTAAAAGCCTCCAGACCATTCTAGAGCCCCCCCGGACCCTTCTAAAAGACCCCAGACCATTCTAGATGACCCCAGGACCCTTCTGAAAGCCAGCAGAACATTCTAGAGTCACCCAGGACCCTTCTAAAGGCACCCAGACCCTTCTAGAGCCCCCCAAGACCCTTCTAAAAGCGCCCAGACCCTTCTAGAGACCCCCAGGACCCTTCTAAAAGCACCCAGACCCTTCTAGAGCATCCGAGGACCCTTCTAAAATTCCCCAGACCCTTCTAGAGCACCCCAGGACACTTCTAAAAGCACCCAGACCCTTCTAGAGCCCCCCCGAACCCTTCTAAAAGCCCCCAGACCATTCTAGAGCCACCCAGGACCCTTCTAAAAGCACCCAGAACCTTCTAGAGCCCCCTAGGACCCTTCTACTAGCCCCAAGACCCTTCTAGAGCATCCCAGGACCCTTCTAAAAGCACCCAGACCCATCTAGAGCCTCCAGGACCCTTCTATAAGCACCCAGACCCTTCTAGAGACTCCCAGGACCCTTCGAAAAGCCCCCAGACCCTTCTAGAGACTCCCAGGAACTTTTCTAAAAGCCCCCAGACCCTTCTAGAGCCTCCCAGGACCCTTCTAAAAGCCCCCAGACCATTCTAGAGCACCCCAGGACCCTTCTAAAAGCCCCCAGACCCTTCTAGAGCCACCCAGGACCCTTCTAAAAGCCCCCAGACCCTTCTAGAGGACCCCAGGACCCTTCTAAAAGCCAGCAGAACATTCTAGAGTCACCCAGGACCCTTCTAAAGGCACCCAGACCCTTCTAGAGCCCCCCAGGACCCTTCAAAAACCCCCCAGACCCTTCTAGAGCCCCCCAGGACCTTTCTAAAATCACCCAGACCCTTCTAGAGGCTACCCGGACCCTTATAAAAGAACCCAGACCCTTCTAGAGCCTCCCAGGACCCATCTAAAAGCAACCAGACCCTTCTAGAGAACCCCATGACCCTTCTAAAAGCCCCCAGACCCTTCTAGACCCTCCCCGGATCCTTCTAAAAGCCCCCAGACCCTTCTAGAGCCCCCTAGGATCCTTCAAAAAGCACCCAGACGCTTCTAGAGCCACCTAGGACCCATCTAAAAGCCCCCAGACCCTTCTAGAGGCCCCTAGGACCCTTCTAAAAGCCCCCAGACCCTTCTTGACCCTCCCCGGATCCTTCGAAAAGCCCCCAGACCCTTCTAGAGCCCCCTAGGATCCTTCAAAAAGCACCCAGACGCTTCTAGAGCCACCTAGGACCCATCTAAAAGCCCCCAGACCCTTCTAGAGCCCCCCAGTACCCTTCTAAAAGCCCCTAGACCCTTCTAGAGCCCCCCAGGACCCTTCTAAATGACCCCAGACCCTTCAAGAGGCACCCAGGGCCCCTCTTAAGGAACCCCGTCCCTTCTAGAGCACCCCAGGACCCTTCTAATAGTCCCCAGACCCTTCTAGAGACCCCCCGGACCATTCTAAAAGACCCCAGACCCTTCTAGATGACCCCAGGACCCTTCTGAAAGCCAGCAGAACATTCTAGAGTCACCCAGTACCCTTCTAAAGGCACCCAGACCCTTCTAGAGCCCCCCAGGACCCTTCTAAAAGCGCCCAGACCCTTCTAGAGACCCCCAGGACCCTCTGAAAGCCCCCAGAACCTTCTAGAGCCCTCCAGGACCCTTCTAAAAGCACCCAGACCCTTCTAGAGCATCCGAGTACCCTTCTAAAATTCCCCAGACCCTTCTAGAGCACCCCAGGAAACTTCTAAAAGCACCCAGACCCTTCTAGAACCCCCCCGAACCCTTCTAAAAGCCCCCAGACCCTTCTAGAGCCACCCAGGACCCTTCTAAAAGCACCCAGAACCTTCTAGAGCCCCCCAGGACACTTCTACAAGCCCCAAGACCCTTCTAGAGCATCCCAGGACCCTTCTAAAAGCACCCAGACCCATCTAGAGCCTCCCAGGACCCTTCTATAAGCCCCCAGAACCTTCTAGAGACTCCCAGGACCCTTCGAAAAGCCCCCAGACCCTTCTAGAGCCACCCAGGACCTTTCTAAAAGCCCCCAGACCCTTCTAGAGCCTCCCAGGACCCTTCTAAAAGCCCCCAGACCATTCTAGAGCACCCCAGGACCCTTCTAAAAGCCCCCAGACCCTTCTAGAGCCACCCAGGACCCTTCTAAAAGCCCCCAGACCCTTCTAGAGGACCCCAGGACCCTTCTGAAAGCCAGCAGAACATTCTAGAGTCACCCAGGACCCTTCTAAAGGCACCCAGACCCTTCTAGAGCCCCCCAGGACCCTTCTGAAAGCCCCCAGAACCTTCTAGAGAATCCGAGGACCCTTCTAAAATTCCCCAGACCCTTCTAGAGCCCCACCGGACCCTTCTAAAAGCCCCCAGACCCTTCTAGAGCCCCCCAGGACCTTTCTAAAATCACCCAGACCCGTCTAGAGGCTCCCCGGACTCTTATAAAAGAACAAAGACCCTTCTAGAGCCTCCCAGTACCCTTCTAAAAGCAACCAGACCCTTCTAGAGAACCCCAGGACCCTTCTAAAAGCCCCCAGACCCTTCTAGACCCTCCCCGGATCCTTCTAAAATCCCCCAGACCCTTCTAGAGAAACCTAGGATCCTTCAAAAAGCACCCAGACCTTTCTAGACCGTCCCCGGATCATTCTAAAAGCCCCCAGACCCTTCTAGAGCCCCCCAGGATCATTCTAAAAGCACCCAGACCCTTCTAGAGCCCCCTAGGACCCATCTAAAAGCCCCCAGACCCTTCTAGAGGCCCCTAGGACCATTCTAAAAGCCCCCAGACCCTTCTAGACCCTCCCCGGATCCTTCGAAAAGCCCCCAGACCCTTCTAGAGCCCCCCAGGATCATTCTAAAAGCCCCCAGACCCTTCTAGAGCCCCCCAGTACCCTTCTAAAAGCCCCCAGACCCTTCTATAGCCCCCCAGGACCCTTCTAAAAGATCCCAGACCCTTCTAGAGAACCCCAGGACCATTCTGAAAGCCAGCAGAACATTCTAGAGTCACCCAGGACCCTTCTAAAGGCACCCAGACCCTTCTAGAGCCCCCCATGACCCTTCTAAAAGCGCAAAGACCCTTCTAGAGCATCCGAGGACCCTTCTAAAATTCCCCAGACCCTTCTAGAGTACCCCAGGACATTTCTAAAAGCACCCAGAGCCTTCTAGAACCCCACCGGACCCTTCTAAAAGCCCCCAGACCCTTCTAGAGCCACCCAGGACCCTTCTAAAAGCACCCAGAACCTTCTAGAGACCCCAGGACCCTTCTACAAGCCCCAAGACCCTTCTAGAGCCACCCAGGACCCTTCGAAAAGCCACCAGACCCTTCTAGAGCCACCCAGGACCTTTCTAAAAGACCCCAGACCCTTCTAGAGCCTCCCAGGACCTTTCTAAAAGCCCCCAGACCATTCTAGAGCACCCCAGGACCCTTCTAAAAGCCCAAAGACCCTTCTAGAGCCACCCAGGAACATTCTAAAAGCCCCCAGACCCTTCTAGAGCCACCCAGGACCTTTCTGAAAGCCAGCAGAACATTCTAGAGTCACCCAGGACCCTTCTAAAGGCACCCAGACCCTTCTAGAGCCCCCCAGGACCCTTCTAAAAGCCCCCTGACCCTTCTAGAGACCCCCAGGACCCTTCTGAAAGCCCCCAGAACCTTCTAGAGCACCCCAGGACCCTTCTAAAAGCCCCCAGACCCTTCTAGAGAATCCGAGGACCCTTCTAAAATTCCCCAGACCCTTCTAGAGCCCCCCCGGACCCTTCTAAAAGCCCCCAGACCCTTCTAGAGCCACCCAGGACCATTCTAAAAGCCCCCAGACCATTCTAGACCCCCCCAGGACCCTTCTAAAAGCACCCAGACCCTTCTAGAGACCCCCAGGACCCTTCTGAAAGCCCCCAGAACATTCTAGATCCCCCCAGGACCCTTCTAAAAGCCCCCAGACCCTTCTAGAGCATCCGAGGACCCTTCTAAAAGCACCCAGACCCTTCTAGAGCATCCCAGGACCCTTCTAAAAGCCCCCAGACCCTTCTAGAGGCCCCTAGGACCCTTCTAAAATCCCCTGAACCCTCTAGAGCCACCCAGGACTCTTCTAAAAGCACCCAGACCCTTCTAGAGCCTCCCAGGACCCTTCTAAAAGTACCCAGACCCTTCTAGAGCCCCCCAGGACAAATCTAAAGGCCCCCAGACCTTTCTAGACCCTCCCCGGATCATTCTAAATGCCCCCAGACCCTTCTAGAGGACCCCAGGGCCCTTCTAAAAGCCCCCAGACCCTTCTAGAGCCCCCCAGGACCCTTCTAAAGGCCCCCAGACCCTTCTAGACCCTCCCCGGATCATTCTAAAAGCCCCCAGATTCTTCTAGAGCCTCCCAGGACCCTTCTAATAGCCCCCCGACCTTTCTAGACCCTCCCCGGATCCTTCTAAATGAACCCAGACCCTTCTAGGGCCCCCCAGAACCCCTCAAAAAGCATCCAGACCCTTGTAGAGCCCCCCAGGACCCGTCTAAAAGCGCCCAGACCCTTCTAGACCCTCCCCTGATCATTCTAAAAGACCCCAGACCCTTCTAAAACCTCCCAGGACTATTCCAAAAGAACCCAGACCATTCTAGACCCTCCCCGGATTATTCTAAAAGCCCCCAGACCCTTCTAGAGCCCCCCAAGACCCTTCTAAAAGCCTCCAGACCATTCTAGAGCCCCCCAGGACCCTTCTAAAAGACCCCAGACCCTTCTAGAGCCGCCTAGGATCTTTCAAAAAGCATAAAGACCCTTCTAGACCGTCCCCGGATCATTCTAAAAGCCCCCAGACCCTTCTAGAGCCCCTCAGGACCCTTCTAAATGCCCCCAGACCCTTCTAGAGAAACCCAGGACCCATCTAAAAGCACCCAGACCCTTCTAGAGGCCCCCAGGACCCTTCTAAAAGCCCCCAGACCCTTCTAGAGGCCCCCAGGACCCTTCTAAAAGCCCCCAGACCCTTCTAGAGCCCCCCAGGACCCTTCTACAAGCACCCAGACCCTTCTAGATCCAACCAGGACCCTTCTAAAAGCACCCAGACCCTTCTAGAGGCCCATAGGACCCGTCTAAAAGCCTCTAGACCCTTCTAGAGCCCCCCAGGACCTTTCTAAAATCACCCAGACCCTTCTAGAGGCTCCCCGGACCCTTATAAAAGCACCCCGACCCTTCTAGAGCCTCCCAGGACCCATCTAAAAGTCCCCAGGCCGTTCTAGAGCACCCCAGGACCCTTCTAAAAGCCCCCAGACCCTTCTAGACCCTCCCCGGATCATTCTAAAAACCCCCAGACCCTTCTAGAGCCCCCTAGGATCCTTCAAAAAGCACCCAGACCTTTCTAGACCGTCCCCGGATCATTCTAAAAGCCCCCAGACCCTTCTAGAGCCGCCCAGGATCATTCTAAAAGCCCCCAGACCCTTCTAGAGCCCCCTAGGACCCATCTAAAAGCCCCCAGACCCTTCTAGAGGCCCCTAGGACCCTTCTAAAAGGCCCCAGACCCTTCTAGACCCTCCCCGGATCCTTCTAAAAGCCCCTAGACCCTTCTAGAGCCCCCCAGGACCCTTCTAAATGCCCCCAGACCCTTCAAAAGGCACCCAGGGCCCCTCTTAAGGAACCCCGCCCCTTCTAGAGCACCCCAGGACCCTTCTAAAAGTCCCCAGACCCTTCTAGAGACCCCCAGGACCCTTCTGAAAGCCCCCAGAACCTTCTAGAGCCCTCCAGGACCCTTCTAAAAGCCCCCAGACCCTTCTAGAGCATACGAGGACCCTTCTAAAATTCCCCAGACCCTTCTAGAGCCCCCCCGGACCCTTCTAAAAGCCCCCAGACCCTTCTAGAGCCCCCCAGGACCTTTCTAAAATCACCCAGACCCGTCTAGAGGCTCCCCGGACTCTTATAAAAGAACCCAGACCCTTCTAGAGCCTCCCAGTACCCTTCTAAAAGCAACCAGACCCTTCTAGAGAACCCCAGGACCCTTCTAAAAGCCCCCAGACCCTTCTAGAGCCCCCTAGGACCCATCTAAAAGCCCCCAGACCCTTCTAGAGGCCCCTAGGACCATTCTAAAAACCCCCAGACCCTTCTAGACCCTCCCCGGATCCTTCGAAAAGCCCCCAGACCCTTCTAGAGCCGCCCAGGATCATTCTAAAAGCCCACAGACCCTTCTAGAGCCCCCCAGACCCTTCTATAGCCCCCCAGGACACATCTAAAAGACCCCAGACCCTTCTAGAGGACCCCAGGACCATTCTGAAAGCCAGCAGAACATTCTAGAGTCACCCAGGACCCTTCTAAAGGCACCCAGACCCTTCTAGAGCCCCCCAGGACCCTTCTAAAAGCGCCCAGACCCTTCTAGAGCATCCGAGGACCCTTCTAAAATTCCCCAGACCCTTCTAGAGCACCCCCGGACCCTTATAAAAGCACCCCGACCCTTCTAGAGCCTCCCAGTACCCTTCTAAAAGCAACCAGACCCTTCTAGAGAACCCCAGGACCCTTCTAAAAGCCCCCAGACCCTTCTAGACCCTCCCCGGATCCTTCTAAAAGCCCCCAGACCCTTCTAGAGCCCCCTAGGATCCTTCAAAAAGCACCCAGACCTTTCTAGACCGTCCCCGGATCATTCTAAAAGTCCCCAGACCCTTCTAGAGCCCCCCAGGATCATTCCAAAAGCCCCCAGACCCTTCTAGAGCCCCTAGGACCCATCTAAAAGCCCCCAGACCCTTCTAGAGGCCCCTAGGACCCTTCTAAAAGACCCCAGACCCTTCTAGACCCTCCCCGGATCCTTCGAAAAGACCCCAGACCCTTCTAGAGCCCCCCAGTACCCTTCTAAAAGCCCCTAGACCCTTCTAGAGCCCCCCAGGACCCTTCTAAATGCCCCCAGACCCTTCAAGAGGCACCCAGGGCCCCTCTTAAGGAACCCCGTCCCTTCTAGAGCACCCCAGGACCCTTCTAAAAGTCCCCAGACCCTTCTAGAGCACCCCAGGACCCTTCTAAAAGTCCCCAGACCCTTCTAGAGCACCCCAGGACCATTCTAAAAGCCCCCAGACCCTTCTAGAGCCCCCCCGGACCCTTCTAAAAGACCCCAGACCCTTCTAGAGCACCCCAGGACCCTTCTGAAAGCCAGCAGAACATTCTAGAGTCACCCAGGACCCTTCTAAAGGAACCCAGACCCTTCTAGAGCCCCCCAGGACCCTTCTAAAAGCGCCCAGACGCTTCTAGAGATCCCCAGGACCCTTCTGAAAGCCCCCAGAACATTCTAGAGACCCCAGGACCCTTCTACAAGCCCCAAGACCCTTCTAGAGCACCCCAGGACCATTCTAAAAGTCCCCAGACCCTTCTAGAGCCCCCCAGGACCCTTCTGAAAGGCCGCAGACACTTATAGACACTCCCCGGATCCTTCTAAAAGACGCCAGACCCATCTAGAGCACCCCAGGACCCTTCTGAAAGCCAGCAGAACATTCTAGAGCCCCACCGGACCCTTCTAAAAGCCCCCAGAGCCTTCTAGAGCCACCCAGGACCCTTCTAAAAGCACCCAGAACCTTCTAGAGAACCCAGGACCCATCTACAAGCCCCAAGACCCTTCTAGAGCCACCCAGGACCCTTCGAAAAGCCCCCAGACCCTTCTAGAGCCACCCAGGACCTTTCTAAAAGCCCCCAGACCCTTCTAGAGCCTACCAGGACCCTTCTAAAAGCCCCCAGACCATTCTAGAGCACCCCAGGACCCTTCTAAAAGCCCAAAGACCCTTCTAGAGCCACCCAGGACCCTTCTAAAAGCCCCCAGACCCTTCTAGAGCCACCCAGGACCTTTCTGAAAGCCAGCAGAACATTCTAGAGTCACCCAGGACCCTTCTAAAGGAACCCAGACCCTTCTAGAGCCCCCCAGGACCCTTCTAAAAGCCCCCTGACCCTTCTAGAGACCCCCAGGACCCTTCTGAAAGCCCCCAGAACCTTCTAGAGCACCCCAGGACCCTTCTAAAAGCCCCCAGACCCTTCTAGAGAATCCGAGGACCCTTCTAAAATTCCCCAGACCCTTCTAGAGCCCCCCCGGACCCTTCTAAAAGCCCCCAGACCCTTCTAGAGCCACCCAGGACCATTCTAAATGCCCCCAGACCATTCTAGACCCCCCCAGGACCCTTCTAAAAGCCCCCAGACCCTTCTAGAGACCCCCAGGACCCTTCTGAAAGCCCCCAGAACATTCTAGATCCCCCCAGGACCCTTCTAAAAGCCCCCAGACCCTTCTAGAGCATCCGAGGACCCTTCTAAAAGCACCCAGACCCTTCTAGAGCATCCCAGGACCCTTCTAAAAGCCCCCAGACCCTTCTAGAGGCCCCTAGGACCCTTCTAAAAGACCCCTGAACCCTCTAGAGCCACCCAGGACTCTTCTAAAAGCACCCAGACCCTTCTAGAGCCTCCCAGGACCCTTCTAAAAGTACCCAGACCCTTCTAGAGCCCCCCAGGACAATTTTAAAGGCCCCCAGACCTTTCTAGACCCTCCCCGGATCATTCTAAATGCCCCCAGACCCTTCTAGAGGACCCCAGGACCCTTCTAAAAGCCCCCAGACCCTTCTAGAGCCCCCCAGGACAATTCTAAAGGCCCCCAGACCCTTCTAGACCCTCCCCGGATCATTCTAAAAGCCCCCAGATTCTTCTAGAGCCTCCCAGGACCCTTCTAATAGCCCCCCGACCTTTCTAGACCCTCCCCGGATCCTTCTAAATGAACCCAGACCCTTCTAGGGCCCCCCAGAACCCCTCAAAAAGCCTCCAGACCCTTCTAGAGCCCCCCAGGACCCTTCTAAAAGACCCCAGACCCTTCTAGAGCCGCCTAGGATCTTTCAAAAAGCATAAAGACCCTTCTAGACCCTCCCCTGATCATTCTAAAAGACCCCAGACCCTTCTAAAACCTCCCAGGACTATTCCAAAAGAACCCAGACCATTCTAGACCCTCCCCGGATTATTCTAAAAGCCCCCAGACCCTTCTAGAAGCCCCCAAGACCCTTCTAAAAGCCTCCAGACCATTCTAGAGCCCCCCAGGACCCTTCTAAAAGACCCCAGACCCTTCTAGAGCCGCCTAGGATCTTTCAAAAAGCATAAAGACCCTTCTAGACCGTCCCCGGATCATTCTAAAAGCCCCCAGACCCTTCTAGAGCCCCTCAGGACCCTTCTAAATGCCCCCAGACCCTTCTAGAGAAACCCAGGACCCATCTAAAAGCTCCCAGATCTTTCTAGAGGAACCCAGGACCCTTCTAAAAGCCCCCAGACCCTTCTAGAGCCCCCCAGGACCATTCTAAAAGACCCCAGACCCTTCTAGAGCCCCCCAGGACCCTACTAAAAGCTCCCAGACCCTTCTAGAGCCCCTCAGGACCCTTCTAAAAGCCCCCAGACCCTTCTAGACCATCCCCGGATCTTTCTAAAAGCCCCCAGACCCTTCTAGATCCTCCCAGGACCTCTCTAAAAGCCCCCAGACCTTTCTAGAGGCCCCAGGACCCTTCTAAAAGCCCCCAGACCCTTCTAGAGCCCCCCAGGACCCTTCTAAAAGCCCCCAGACCCTTCTAGAGCACCCCAGGACCCTTCTAAATGCCCCCAGACCCTTCTTGAGCCCACCAGGACCCTTCTAAAAGCCCCCAGACCCTTCTAGCGGCACCCACGACCCTTCTACAAGCCCCCAGACCCTTCTAGAACCCCCCAGGACCCTTCTAAAAGCACCCAGACCCTTCTAGAGGCCCCCAGGACCCTTCTAAAAGCCCCCAGACCCTTCTAGAGCCCCCCAGGACCCTTCTACAAGCACCCAGACCCTTCTAGATCCAACCAGGACCCTTATAAAAGCACCCCGACCCTTCTAGAGCCTCCCAGGACCCATCTAAAAGTCCCCAGGCCGTTCTAGAGCACCCCAGGACCCTTCTAAAAGCCCCCAGACCCTTCTAGACCCTCCCCGGATCATTCTAAAAACCCCCAGACCCTTCTAGAGCCCCCTAGGACCCATCTAAAAGCCCCCAGACCCTTCTAGAGGCCCCTAGGACCCTTCTAAAAGCCCCCAGACCCTTCTAGACCCTCCCCGGATCCTTCTAAAAGCCCCTAGACCCTTCTAGAGCCCCCCAGGACCCTTCTAAATGCCCCCAGACCCTTCAAAAGGCACCCAGGGCCCCTCTTAAGGAACCCCGCCCCTTCTAGAGCACCCCAGGACCCTTCTAAGAGTCCCCAGACCCTTCTAGAGACCCCCAGGACCCTTCTGAAAGCCCCCAGAACCTTCTAGAGCCCTCCAGGACCCTTCTAAAAGCCCCCAGACCCTTCTAGAGCATACGAGGACCCTTCTAAAATTCCCCAGACCCTTCTAGAGCCCCCCCGGACCCTTCTAAAAGCCCCCAGACCCTTCTAGAGCCCCCCAGGACCTTTCTAAAATCACCCAGACCCGTCTAGAGGCTCCCCGGACTTTTATAAAAGAACCCAGACCTTCTAGAGCATCCCAGTACCCTTCTAAAAGCAACCAGACCCTTCTAGAGGACCCCAGGACCCTTCTAAAAGCCCCCAGACCCTTCTAGAGCCCCCTAGGACCCATGTAAAAGCCCCCAGACCCTTCTAGAGGCCCCTAGGACCATTCTAAAAATCCCCAGACCCTTCTAGACCCTCCCCGGATCCTTCGAAAAGCCCCCAGACCCTTCTAGAGCCGCCCAGGATCATTCTAAAAGCCCACAGACCCTTCTAGAGCCCCCCAGGACCCTTCTAAAAGCCCCCAGACCCTTCTATAGCCCCCCAGGACACTTCTAAAAGACCCCAGACCCTTCTAGAGGACCCCAGGACCATTCTGAAAGCCAGCAGAACATTCTAGAGTCACCCAGGACCCTTCTAAAGGCACCCAGACCCTTCTAGAGCCCCCCAGGACCCTTCTAAAAGCGCCCAGACCCTTCTAGAGCATTCGAGGACCCTTCTAAAATTCCCCAGACCCTTCTAGAGCACCCCAGGACATTTCTAAAAGCACCCAGACCCTTCTAGAGCCCCCCCGGACCCTTATAAAAGCACCCCGACCCTTCTAGAGCCTCCCAGTACCCTTCTAAAAGCAACCAGACCCTTCTAGAGAACATCAGGACCCTTCTAAAAGCCCCCAGACCCTTCTAGACCCTCCCCGGATCCTTCTAAAAGCCCCCAGACCCTTCTAGAGCCCCCTAGGATCCTTCAAAAAGCACCCAGACCTTTCTAGACCGTCCCCGGATCATTCTAAAAGTCCCCAGACCCTTCTAGAGCCCCCCAGGATCATTCCAAAAGCCCCCAGACCCTTCTAGAGCCCCCTAGGACCCATCTAAAAGCCCCCAGACCCTTCTAGAGGCCCCTAGGACCATTCTAAAAGCCCCCAGACCCTTCTAGACCCTCCCCGGATCCTTCGAAAAGACACCAGACCCTTCTAGAGAACCCCAGGACCCTTCTAAAAGCCCCCAGACCATTCTAGACCCTCCCCGGATCCTTCTAAAAGCCCCCAGACCATTCTAGAGCCCCCTAGGATCCTTCAAAAAGCACCCAGACCTTTCTAGACCGTCCCCGGATCATTCTAAAAGTCCCCAGACCCTTCTAGAGCCCCCCAGGATCATTCCAAAAGCCCCCAGACCCTTCTAGAGCCCCCTAGGACCCATCTAAAAGACCCCAGACCCTTCTAGAGGCCCCTAGGACCCTTCTAAAAGACCCCAGACCCTTCTAGACCCTCCCCGGATCCTTCGAAAAGACCCCAGACCCTTCTAGAGCCCCCCAGGATCATTCTAAAAGCCCCCAGACCCTTCTAGAGCCCCCCAGTACCCTTCTAAAAGCCCCTAGACCCTTCTAGAGCCCCCCAGGACCCTTCTAAATGCCCCCAGACCCTTCAAGATGCACCCAGGGCCCCTCTCAAGGAACCCCGTCCCTTCTAGAGCACCCCAGGACCCTTCTAAAAGCCCCCAGACCCTTCTAGAGCCCCCCCGGACCCTTCTAAAAGACCCCAGACCCTTCTAGAGCACCCCAGGACCCTTCTGAAAGCCAGCAGAACATTCTAGAGTCACCCAGAACCCTTCTAAAGGAACCCAGACCCTTCTAGAGCCCCCCAGGACCCTTCTAAAAGCGCCCAGACGCTTCTAGAGATCCCCAGGACCCTTCTGAAAGCCCCCAGAACATTCTAGAGCCCTCCAGGACCCTTCTAAAAGCACCCAGACCCTTCTAGAGCATCCGAGGACCCTTCTAAAATTCACCAGACCATTCTAGAGCAACCCAGGACACTTCTAAAAGCACTCAGACCCTTCTAGATCCCCCCCGGACCCTTCTAAAAGCCCCCAGACCCTTCTAGAGCCACCCAGGACCCTTCTAAAAGCACCCAGAACCTTCTAGAGCCCCCCAGGACCCATCTACAAGCCCCCAGACCCTTCTAGAGCATCCCAGGACCTTTCTAAAAGCACCCAGAACCTTCTAGAGCCCCCCAGGACCCATCTACAAGCCCCCAGACCCTTCTAGAGCCCCCCAGGACCCTTCTAAAAGCACCCAGACCCTTCTAGAGACCCCCAGGACCCTTCTGAAAGCCCCCAGAACATTCTAGAGCCCTCCAGGATCCTTCTAAAAGCCCCCAGACCCTTCTAGAGAATCCGAGGACCCTTCTAAAATTCCCCAGACCCTTCTAGAGCCCCGCCGGGCCCTTCTAAAAGCCCCCAGACCATTCTAGAGCCACCCAGGACCATTCTAAAAGCCCCCAGACCATTCTAGAACCCCCCAGGACCCTTCTGAAAGCCCCCAGAACATTCTAGAGTCCCCCAGGACCCTTCTAAAAGCCCCCAGACCCTTCTAGAGCATCCGAGGACCCTTCTAAAAGCACCCAGACCATTCTAGAGCCTCCCAGGACCCTTCTAAAAGCACCCAGACCCTTCTAGAGGCCCCTAGGATCCTTCTAAAAGCCCCCAGACCTATCTAGAGGCCCCCAGGACCCTTCTAAAAGCCCCCAGACCATTCTAGAGCCCCCCAGGACCCTTCTAAAGTCCCCCAGACCCTTCTAGACCCTCCCCGGATCATTCTAAAAGTCCCCAGATTCTTCTAGAGCCTCCCAGGACCCTTCTAATAGCCCCCCGACCTTTCTAGACCCTCCCCGGATCCTTCTAAATGAACCCAGACCCTTCTAGGGCCCCCCAGAACCCCTCTAAAAGCCTCCAGACCATTGTAGAGCCCCCCAGGACCCGTCTAAAAGCGCCCAGACCCTTCTAGACCCTCCCCTGATCATTCTAAAAGACCCCAGACCCTTCTAAAACCTCCCAGGACTATTCTAAAAGAACCCAGACCATTCTAGACCCTCCCCGGATTATTCTAAAAGCCCCCAGACCCTTCTAGAGCCCCCCAAGACCCTTCTAAAAGCCTCCAGACCCTTCTAGAGCCCCCCAGGACCCTTCTAAAAGACCCCAGACCCTTCTAGAGCCGCCTAGGATCTTTCAAAAAGCATAAAGACCCTTCTAGACCGTCCCCGGATCATTCTAAAAGACCCCAGACCCTTCTAGAGCCCCTCAGGACCCTTCTAAATGCCCCCAGACCCTTCTAGAGAACCCCAGGACCCATCTAAAAGCCCCCAGATCATTCTAGAGGCCCCCAGGACCCTTCTAAAAGACCCCAGACCTTTCTAGAGCCCCCCAGGACCCTACTAAAAGCTCCCAGACCCTTCTAGAGCCCCTCAGGACCCTTCTAAAAGCCCCCAGACCCTTCTAGACCATCCCCGGATCCTTCTAAAAGCCCCCAGACCCTTCTAGATCCTCCCAGGACCTTTCTAAAAGCCCCCAGACCTTTCTAGAGGCCCCAGGACCCTTCTAAAAGCCCCCAGACCCTTCTAGAGCCCCCCAGGACCCTTCTAAAAGCCCCCAGACCCTTCTAGAGCACCCCAGGACCCTTCTAAATGCCCCCAGACCCTTCTTGAGCCCACCAGGACCCTTCTAAAAGCCCCCAGACCCTTCTAGCGGCACCCACGACCCTTCTACAAGCCCCCAGACCCTTCTAGAACCCCCCAGGACCATTCTAAAAGCACCCAGACCCTTCTAGAGGCCCCCAGGACCCTTCTAAAAGCCCCCAGACCCTTCTAGAGCCCCCCAGGACCCTTCTACAAGCACCCAGACCCTTCTAGAGCCCCCCAGGACCCTTCTAAAAGCACCCAGACCCTTCTAGAGGACCCCAGGACCCGTCTAAAAGCCTCTAGACCCTTCTAGAGCCCCCCAGGACCTTTCTAAAAGCACCCAGACCCTTCTAAAGGCTCCCCGGACCCTTATATAAGCACCCCGACCCTTCTAGAGCCTCCCAGTACCCTTCTAAAAGCAACCAGACCCATCTAGGGAACCCCAGGACCCTTCTAAAAGCCCCCAGACCCTTCTAGACCCTCCCCGGATCATTCTAAAAACCCCCAGACCCTTCTAGAGCCCCCTAGGATCCTTCAAAAAGCACCCAGACCTTTCTAGACCGTCCCCGGATCATTCTAAAAGTCCCCAGACCCTTCTAGAGCCCCCCAGGATCATTCTAAAAGCCCACAGACCCTTCTAGACCCTACCCGGATCCTTCGAAAAGACCCCAGACCATTCTAGAGCCCCCCAGGATCATTCTAAAAGCCCCCAGACCCTTCTAGAGCCCCCCAGTACACTTCTAAAAGCCCCTAGACCCTTCTAGAGCCCCCCAGGACCCTTCTAAATGCCCCCAGACCCTTCGAGAGCCCCCCAGGACCCTTCTAAAAGCCCCCAGACCCTTCTAGAGCACCCCAGGACCCTTCTAAATGCCCCCAGACCCTTCTTGAGCCCACCAGGACCCTTCTAAAAGCCCCCAGACCCTTCTAGCGGCACCCACGACCCTTCTAAAGGCACCCCAGACCTTCTAGATACCCCCAGGACCCTTCTAAAAGCACCCAGACCCTTCTAGAGGCCCCCAGGATCCTTCTAAAAGCCCCCAGACCCTTCTAGAGCCCCCCAGGACCCTTCTACAAGCACCCAGACCCTTCTAGAGCCCCCCAGGACCCTTCTAAAAGCACCCAGACCATTCTAGAGGCCCCCAGGACCCGTCTAAAAGCCTCTAGACCCTTCTAGAGCCCCCCAGGACCTTTCTAAAAGCACCCAGACCCTTCTAGAGGCTCCCCGGACCCTTATATAAGCACCCCGACCCTTCTAGAGCCTCCCAGTACCCTTCTAAAAGCAACCAGACCCTTCTAGGGAACCCCAGGACCCTTCTAAAAGCCCCCAGACCCTTCTAGACCCTCCCCGGATCATTCTAAAAACCCTCAGACCCTTCTAGAGCCCCCTAGGATCCTTCAAAAAGCACCCAGACCTTTCTAGACCGTCCCAGGATCATTCTAAAAGCCCCCAGACCCTTCTAGAGCCCCCCAGGATCATTCTAAATGCCCACAGACCCTTCTAGACCCTACCCGGATCCTTCGAAAAGACCCCAGACCCTTCTAGAGCCCCCCAGGATCATTCTAAAAGCCCCCAGACCCTTCTAGAGCCCCCCAGTACCCTTCTAAAAGCCCCTAGACCCTTCTAGAGCCCCCCAGGACCCTTCTAAATGCACCCAGACCCTTCTAGAGCCCCCCAGGACCCTTCTAAAAGCGCCCAGACCCTTCTAGAAACTCCCAGGACCCTTCTGAAAGCCCCCAGAACCTTCTAGAGCCCTCCAGGACCCTTCTAAAAGCACCCAGACCCTTCTAGAGCATCCGAGGACCCTTCTAAAACTCCCCAGACCCTTCTAGAGCACCCCAGGACACTTCTAAAAGCCCCCAGACCCTTCTAGAGCACCACTGGACCCTTCTAAAAGCCCCCAGACCCTTCTAGAGCCACCCAGGACCCTTCTAAAAGCACCCAGAACCTTCTAGAGCCCCCCAGGACCCATCTACAAGACCCCAGACCCTTCTAGAGCATCCCAGGACCCTTCTAAAAGCCCCCAGACCCATCTAGATCCTACCAGGACCTTTCTAAAAGACCCCAGACCCTTCTAGAGCCTCCCAGGACCCTTCTAAAAGCCTCCAGACCATTGTAGAGCACCCCAGGACCCTTCTAAAAGCCCCCAGACCCTTCTAGAGCCCCCCAGGACACATCTAAAAGCCCCCAGACCCTTCTAGAGGAACCCAGGACCCTTCTGAAAGCCAGCAGAACATTCTAGAGTCACCCAGGACCCTTCTAAAGGCACCCAGACCCTTCTAGAGCCCCCCAGGACCCTTCTAAAAGCCCCCAGACCATTCTAGAGACCCCCAGGACCCTTCTTAAAGGCTCCAGAACCATCTAGAGCCCTCCAGGACCCTTCTAAAAGACCCCAGACCCTTCTAGAGAATCCGAGGACCCTTCTAAAATTCCCCAGACCCTTCTAGAGCCCCCCCGGACCCTTCTAAAAGCCCCCAGACCCTTCTAGAGCCACCCAGGACCCTTCTAAAAGTCCCCAGATTCTTCTAGAGCCCCCCCGGACCCTTGTAAAAGCCCCCAGACCCTTCTAGAGGCCCCCAGGACCCTTATAAAAGCACCCAGACCCTTCCAGAGCCTCCCAGGACCCTTCTACAAGCACCAAGACCCTTCTAGAGCCCCCCAGGACCCTTCTAATAGCCCCCAGACCCGTCTAGATGCCACCAGGACCCTTCTAAAAGTCCCCAGATTCTTCTAGAGCCCCCCCGGACCCTTTTAAAAGCCCCCAGACCCTTCTAGAGGCCACCAGGACCCTTATAAAAGAACCCAGACCCTTCCAGAGCCTCACAGGTCCCTTCTAAACGCCCCCAGACCCTTCTAGAGGCTCCCAGGACCCTTCTAAAAGCCTCTAGACCCTTCTAGAGCCTCCCTGGACCCTTCTAAAAGCCCCCAGACCCTTCTAGAGCCTCCCCTGACCATTCTAAAAGCCCCCAGACCCTTCTAGAGCCCCCCAGGACCCTATTAAAAGACCCCACACCCTTCTAGAGCCGGCTAGGAACCTTCAAAAAGCATAAAGACCCTTCTAGACCGTCCCCGGATCATTCTAAAAGCCCCCAGACCCTTCTAGAGCCCATCAGGACCCTTCTAAATGCCCCCAGACCCTTCTAGAGAACCCCATTACCCATCTAAAAGCCCCCAGATCCTTCTAGAGGCCTCCAGGACCCTTCTAAAAGCCCCCAGACCCTTCTAGAGCCCCCCAGGACTATTCTAAAAGAACCCAGACCCTTCTAGAGCCCCCCAGGACCCTACTAAAAGCTCCCAGACCCTTCTAGAGCCCCCCAGGACCCTTCTAAAAGCCCCCAGACCCTTCTAGACCCTCCCCGGATCCTTCTAAAAGCCCCCAGACCCTTCTAGATCCTCCCAGGACCTTTCTAAAAGCCCCCAGACCATTCTAGAGGTCCCAGGACCCTTCTAAAAGCCCCCAGAACCTTCTAGAGCACCCCAGGACCCTTCTAAAAGCCCCCAGACCCTTCTAGAGCACCCCAGGACCCGTCTAAAAGCCCCCAGACCCTTCTTGAGCCCCCCACGACCCTTCTAAAAGCCCCCAGACCCTTCTAGAGAGCCCCGGACCCTTCTACAAGCACCCAGACCCTTCTAGATCCACCCAGGACCCTTCTAAAAGCACCCAGACCCTTCTAGAGGACCCCAGGACCCGTCTAAAAGCCTCTAGACCCTTCTAGAGCCCCCCAGGACCTTTCTAAAAGCACCCAGACCCTTCTAGAGGCTCCCTGGACCCTTATAAAAGCACCCCGACCCTTCTAGAGCCTCCCAGTACCCATTCCAAAAGCCCCCAGACCCTTCTAGAGCCCCCTAGGACCCATCTAAAAGCCCCCAGACCCTTCTAGAGGCCCCTAGGACACTTCTAAAAGCCCCCAGACCCTTCTAGACCCTCCCCGGATCCTTCGAAAAGCCCCCAGACCCTTCTAGAGCCCCCCAGGATCATTCTAAAAGCCCCCAGACCCTTCTAGAGCCCCCCAGTACCCTTCTAAAAGCCCCTAGACCCTTCTAGAGCCCCCCAGGACCCTTCTAAATGCCCCCAGACCCTTCAAGAGGCACCCAGGGCCCCTCTTAAGGAACCCCGTCCCTTCTAGAGCACCCCAGGACCCTTCTAAAAGTCCCCAGGCCCTTCTAGAGCACCCCAGGACCCTTCTAAAAGCCCCCAGACCCTTCTAGAGCCCCCCCGGACCCTTCTAAAAGACCCCAGACCCTTCTAGAGGACCCCAGGACCCTTCTGAAAGCCAGCAGAACATTCTAGAGTCACCCAGGACCCTTGTAAAGACACCCAGACCCTTCTAGAGCCCCCCAGGACCCTTCTAAAAGCGCCCAGACCCTTCTAGAGACTCCCAGGACCCTTCTGAAAGCCCCCAGAACCTTCTAGAGCCCTCCAGGACCCTTCTAAAAGCACCCAGACCCTTCTACAGCATCCGAGGACCCTTCTAAAATTCCCAAGACACTTCTAGAGCACCCCAGGACACTTCTAAAAGCCCCCAGACCCTTCTAGAGCCCCACCGGACCCTTCTAAAAGCACCCAGAACCTTCTAGAGACCCCCAGGACCCATCTACAAGCCCCCAGACCCTTCTAGAGCATCCCAGGACCCTTCTAAAAGCCCCCAGACCCATCTAGATCCTCCCAGGACCTTTCTAAAAGCCCCCAGACCCTTCTAGAGCCTCCCAGGACCCTTCTAAAAGCCCCCTGACCATTCTAGAGCACCCCAGGACCATTCTAAAAGCACCCAGACCCTTCTAGAGCCACCCAGGACCCTTCTAAAAGCCCCCAGACCCTTCTAGAGGACCCCAGGACCCTTCTGAAAGCCAGCAGAACATTCTAGAGCCTCCCAGGACCCTTCTAAAAGCCACCAGACCCTTCTAGAGACCCCCAGGACCCTTCTAAAAGCCCCCAGACCCTTCTACACACTCCCCGAATCCTTCTAAACGCCCTCAGACCCTTCTAGAGTCCCCTAGTATCCTTCAAAAAGCACCCAGACCCTTCTAGACCGTCCCCGGATCATTCTAAAAGACCCCAGACCCTTCTAGAGCCCCCCAGGACCCTTCTAAAATTCCCCAGACCCTTCTAGAGCCCCGACCGGCCCTTCTAAAAGCCCCCAGACCATTCTAGAGCCACCCAGGACCATTCTAAAAGCCCCCAGACCATTCTAGAACCCCCCAGGACCCTTCTGAAAGCACCCAGAACAATCTAGAGTCCCCCAGGACCCTTCTAAAAGCACCCAGACCCTTCTAGAGGCCCCTAGGATCCTTCTAAAAGCCCCCAGACCTATCTAGAGGCCCCCAGGACCCTTCTAAAAGCCCCCAGACCATTCTAGAGCCCCCCAGGACCCTTCTAAAGGCCCCCAGACCCTTCTAGACCCTCCCCGGATCATTCTAAAAGTCCCCAGATTCTTCTAGAGCCTCCCAGGACCCTTCTAATAGCCCCCCGACCTTTCTAGACCCTCCCCGGATCCTTCTAAATTAACGCAGACCCTTCTAGGGCCCCCCAGAACCCCTCAAAAAGCATCCAGACCCTTGTAGAGCCCCCCAGGACCCGTCTAAAAGCGCCCAGCCCCTTCTAGACCCTCCCCTGATTATTCTAAAAGACCCCAGACCCTTCTAAAACCTCCCAGGACTATTCCAAAAGAACCCAGACCATTCTAGACCCTCCCCGGATTATTCTAAAAGCCCCCAGACCCTTCTAGATCCTCCCAGGACCTTTCTAAAAGCCCCCAGACCTTTCTAGAGGCCCCAGGACCCTTCTAAAAGCCCCCAGACCCTTCTAGAGCCCCCCAGGACCCTTCTAAAAGCCCCCAGACCCTTCTAGAGCACCCCAGGACCCTTCTAAATGCCCCCAGACCCTTCTTGAGCCCACCAGGACCCTTCTAAAAACCCCCAGACCCTTCTAGCGGCACCCACGACCCTTCTACAAGCCCCCAGACCCTTCTAGATCCAACCAGGACCCTTCTAAAAGCACCCAGACCCTTCTAGAGGCCCCCAGGACCCGTCTAAAAGCCTCTAGACCCTTCTAGAGCCCCCCAGGACCTATCTAAAATCACCCAGACTATTCTAGAGGCTCCCCGGACCCTTATAAAAGCACCCCGACCCTTCTAGAGCCTCCCAGGACCCTTCTAAAAGTCCCCAGGCCGTTCTAGAGCACCCCAGGACCCTTCTAAAAGCCCCCAGACCCTTCTAGACCCTCCCCGGATAATTCTAAAAACCCCCAGACCCTTCTAGAGCCCCCTAGGATCCTTCAAAAAGCACCCAGACCTTTCTAGACCGTCCCCGGATCATTCTAAAAGCCCCCAGACCCTTCTAGAGCCGCCCAGGATCATTCTAAAAGCCCCCAGACCTTTCTAGAGCCCCCTAGGACCCATCTAAAAGCCCCCAGACCCTTCTAGAGGCCCCTAGGACCCTTCTAAAAGCCCCCAGACCCTTCTAGACCCTCCCCGGATCCTTCTAAAAGCCCCTAGACCCTTCTAGAGCCCCCCAGGACCCTTCTAAATGCCCCCAGACCCTTCAAAAGGCACCCAGGGCCCCTCTTAAGGAACCCCGCCCCTTCTAGAGCACCCCAGGACCCTTCTAAGAGTCCCCAGACCCTTCTAGAGACCCCCAGGACCCTTCTGAAAGCCCCCAGAACCTTCTAGAGCCCTCCAGGACCCTTCTAAAAGCCCCCAGACCCTTCTAGAGCATACGAGGACCCTTCTAAAATTCCCCAGACCCTTCTAGAGCCCCCCCGGACCCTTCTAAAAGCCCCCAGACCCTTCTAGAGCCCCCCAGGACCTTTCTAAAATCACCCAGACCAGTCTAGAGGCTCCCCGGACTCTTATAAAAGAAAACAGACCCTTCTAGAGCCTCCCAGTACCCTTCTAAAAGCAACCAGACCCTTCTAGAGAACGCCAGGACCCTTCTAAAAGCCCCCAGACCCTTCTAGAGCCCCCTAGGACCCATCTAAAAGCCCCCAGACCCTTCTAGAGGCCACTAGGACCATTCTAAAAACCCCCAGACCCTTCTAGACCCTCCCCGGATCCTTCGAAAAGCCCCCAGACCCTTCTAGAGCCCCCCAGGATCATTCTAAAAGCCCCCAGACCCTTCTAGAGCCCCCCAGGACCCTTCTAAAAGCCCCCAGACCCTTCTATAGCCCCCCAGGACACTTCTAAAAGACCCCAGACCCTTCTAGAGGACCCCAGGACCATTCTGAAAGCCAGCAGAACATTCTAGAGTCACCCAGGACCCTTCTAAAGGCACCCAGACCCTTCTAGAGCCCCCCAGGACCCTTCTAAAAGCGCCCAGACCCTTCTAGAGCATCCGAGGACCCTTCTAAAATTCCCCAGACCCTTCTAGAGCACCCCAGGACATTTCTAAAAGCACCCAGACCCTTCTAGAGCCCCCCAGGACCCTTATAAAAGCACCCCGACCCTTCTAGAGCCTCCCAGTACCCTTCTAAAAGCAACCAGACCCTTCTAGAGAACCCCAGGACCCTTCTAAAAGCCCCCAGACCCTTCTAGACCCTCCCCGGATCCTTCTAAAAGCCCCCAGACCCTTCTAGAGCCCCCTAGGATCCTTCAAAAAGCACCCAGACCTTTCTAGACCGTCCCCGGATCATTCTAAAAGTCCCCAGACCCTTCTAGAGCCCCCCAGGATCATTCCAAAAGCCCCCAGACCCTTCTAGAGCCCCCTAGGACCCATCTAAAAGCCCCCAGACCCTTCTAGAGGCCCCTAGGACCCTTCTAAAAGACCCCAGACCCTTCTAGACCCTCCCCGGATCCTTCGAAAAGACCCCAGACCCTTCTAGAGCCCCCCAGGATCATTCTAAAAGCCCCCAGACCCTTCTAGAGCCCCCCAGTACCCTTCTAAAAGCCCCTAGACCCTTCTAGAGCCCCCCAGGACCCTTCTAAATGCCCCCAGACCCTTCTAGAGCACCCCAGGACCCTTCTGAAAGCCAGCAGAACATTCTAGAGTCACCCAGGACCCTTCTAAAAGTCCCCAGACCCTTCTAGAGCACCCCAGGACCATTCTAAAAGCCCCCAGACCCTTCTAGAGCCCCCCCGGACCCTTCTAAAAGACCCCAGACCCTTCTAGAGCACCCCAGGACCCTTCTGAAAGCCAGCAGAACATTCTAGAGTCACCCAGGACCCTTCTAAAGGAACCCAGACCCTTCTAGAGCCCCCCAGGACCCTTCTAAAAGCGCCCAGACGCTTCTAGAGATCCCCAGGACCCTTCTGAAAGCCCCCAGAACATTCTAGAGCCCTCCAGGACCCTTCTAAAAGCACCCAGACCCTTCTAGAGCATACGAGGACCCTTCTAAAATTCCCCAGACCATTCTAGAGCAACCCAGGACACTTCTAAAAGCACTCAGACCCTTCTAGATCCCCCCCGGACCCTTCTAAAAGCCCCCAGACCCTTCTAGAGCCACCCAGGACCCTTCTAAAAGCACCCAGAACCTTCTAGAGCCCCCCAGGACCCATCTACAAGCCCCCAGACCCTTCTAGAGCATCCCAGGACCCTTCTAAAAGCCCCCAGACCAATCTAGAGCCTCCCAGGACCCTTCTAAAAGCCCCCAGACCCTTCTAGAGACACCCAGGACCCTTCGAAAAGCCCCCAGACTCTTCTAGAGCCACCCAGGACCTTTCTAAAAGCCCCCAAACCCTTCTAGAGCCTCCCAGGACCCTTCTAAAAGCCCCCAGACCATTCTAGAGCACCCCAGGACCCTTCTAAAAGCCCCCAGACCCTTCTAGAGTAACCCAGGACCCTTCTGAAAGCCTGCAGAACATTCTAGATTCACCCAGGACCCTTCTAAAGGCACACAGACCCTTCTAGAGCCCCCCAGGACCCTTCTAAAAGCACCCAGACCCTTCTAGAGACCCCCAGGACCCTTCTGAAAGCCCCCAGAACATTCTAGAGCCCTCCAGGACCCTTCTAAAAGCCCCCAGACCCATCTAGAGAATCCGAGGACCCTTCTAAAATTCCCCAGACCCTTCTAGAGCATCCGAGGACCCTTCTAAAAGCACCCAGACCATTCTAGAGCCTCCCAGGACCCTTCTAAAAGCACCCAGACCCTTCTAGAGGCCCCTAGGATCCTTCTAAAAGCCCCCAGACCTATCTAGAGGCCCCCAGGACCCTTCTAAAAGCCCCCAGACCATTCTAGAGCCCCCCAGGACCCTTCTAAAGGCCCCCAGACCCTTCTAGACCCTCCCCGGATCATTCTAAAAGTCCCCAGAATCTTCTAGAGCCTCCCAGGACCCTTCTAATAGCCCCCCGACCTTTCTAGACCCTCCCCGGATCCTTCTAAATGAACCCAGACCCTTCTAGGGCCCCCCAGAACCCCTCTAAAAGCCTCCAGACCATTGTAGAGCCACCCAGGACCCGTCTAAAAGCGCCCAGACCCTTCTAGACCCTCCCCTGATCATTCTAAAAGACCCCAGACCCTTCTAAAACCTCCCAGGACTATTCTAAAAGAACCCAGACCATTCTAGACCCTCCCCGGATTATTCTAAAAGCCCCCAGACCCTTCTAGAGCCCCCCAAGACCCTTCTAAAAGCCTCCAGACCCTTCTAGAGCCCCCCAGGACCCTTCTAAAAGACCCCAGACCCTTCTAGAGCCGCCTAGGATCTTTCAAAAAGCATAAAGACCCTTCTAGACCGTCCCCGGATCATTCTAAAAGACCCCAGACCCTTCTAGAGCCCCTCAGGACCCTTCTAAATGCCCCCAGACCCTTCTAGAGAACCCCAGGACCCATCTAAAAGCCCCCAGATCATTCTAGAGGCCCCCAGGACCCTTCTAAAAGACCCCAGACCTTTCTAGAGCCCCCCAGGACCCTACTAAAAGCTCCCAGACCCTTCTAGAGCCCCTCAGGACCCTTCTAAAAGCCCCCAGACCCTTCTAGACCATCCCCGGATCCTTCTAAAAGCCCCCAGACCCTTCTAGATCCTCCCAGGACCTTTCTAAAAGCCCCCAGACCTTTCTAGAGGCCCCAGGACCCTTCTAAAAGCCCCCAGACCCTTCTAGAGCCCCCCAGGACCCTTCTAAAAGCCCCCAGACCCTTCTAGAGCACCCCAGGACCCTTCTAAATGCCCCCAGACCCTTCTTGAGCCCACCAGGACCCTTCTAAAAGCCCCCAGACCCTTCTAGCGGCACCCACGACCCTTCTACAAGCCCCCAGACCCTTCTAGAACCCCCCAGGACCATTCTAAAAGCACCCAGACCCTTCTAGAGGCCCCCAGGACCCTTCTAAAAGCCCCCAGACCCTTCTAGAGCCCCCCAGGACCCTTCTACAAGCACCCAGACCCTTCTAGAGCCCCCCAGGACCCTTCTAAAAGCACCCAGACCCTTCTAGAGGCCCCCAGGACCCGTCTAAAAGCCTCTAGACCCTTCTAGAGCCCCCCAGGACCTTTCTAAAAGCACCCAGACCCTTCTAAAGGCTCCCCGGACCCTTATATAAGCACCCCGACCCTTCTAGAGCCTCCCAGTACCCTTCTAAAAGCAACCAGACCCATCTAGGGAACCCCAGGACCCTTCTAAAAGCCCCCAGACCCTTCTAGACCCTCCCCGGATCATTCTAAAAAACCCAGACCCTTCTAGAGCCCCCTAGGATCCTTCAAAAAGCACCCAGACCTTTCTAGACCGTCCCCGGATCATTCTAAAAGCCCCCAGACCCTTCTAGAGCCCCCCAGGATCATTCTAAAAGCCCACAGACCCTTCTAGACCCTACCCGGATCCTTCGAAAAGACCCCAGACCATTCTAGAGCCCCCCAGGATCATTCTAAAAGCCCCCAGACCCTTCTAGAGCCCCCCAGTACACTTCTAAAAGCCCCTAGACCCTTCTAGAGCCCCCCAGGACCCTTCTAAATGCCCCCAGACCCTTCTAGAGCCCCCCAGGACCCTTCTAAAAGCCCCCAGACCCTTCTAGAGCACCCCAGGACCCTTCTAAATGCCCCCAGACCCTTCTTGAGCCCACCAGGACCCTTCTAAAAGCCCCCAGACCCTTCTAGCGGCACCCACGACCCTTCTACAAGCCCCCAGACCCTTCTAGAACCCCCCAGGACCCTTCTAAAAGCACCCAGACCCTTCTAGAGGCCCCCAGGACCCTTCTAAAAGCCCCCAGACCCTTCTAGAGCCCCCCAGGACCCTTCTACAAGCACCCAGACCCTTCTAGAGCCCCCCAGGACCCTTCTAAAAGCACCCAGACCATTCTAGAGGCCCCCAGGACCCGTCTAAAAGCCTCTAGACCCTTCTAGAGCCCCCCAGGACCTTTCTAAAAGCACCCAGACCCTTCTAGAGGCTCCCAGTACCCTTCTAAAAGCAACCAGACCCTTCTAGGGAACCCCAGGACCCTTCTAAAAGCCCCCAGACCCTTCTAGACACTCCCCGGATCATTCTAAAAGCCCCCAGACCCTTCTAGAGCCCCCTAGGATCCTTCAAAAAGCACCCAGACCTTTCTAGACCGTCCCCGGATCATTCTAAAAGCCCCCAGACCCTTCTAGAGCCCCCCAGGATCATTCTAAATGCCCACAGACCCTTCTAGACCCTACCCGGATCCTTCGAAAAGACCCCAGACCCTTCTAGAGCCCCCCAGGATCATTCTAAAAGCCCCCAGACCCTTCTAGAGCCCCCCAGTACCCTTCTAAAAGCCCCTAGACCCTTCTAGAGCCCCCCAGGACCCTTCTAAATGCCCCCAGACCCTTCTAGAGCCCCCCAGGACCCTTCTAAAAGCGCCCAGACCCTTCTAGAAACTCCCAGGACCCTTCTGAAAGCCCCCAGAACCTTCTAGAGCCCTCCAGGACCCTTCTAAAAGCACCCAGACCCTTCTAGAGCATCCGAGGACCCTTCTAAAATTCCCCAGACACTTCTAGAGCACCCCAGGACACTTCTAAAAGCCCCCAGACCCTTCTAGAGCACCACTGGACCCTTCTAAAAGCCCCCAGACCCTTCTAGAGCCACCCAGGACCCTTCTAAAAGACCCCAGACCCTTCTAGAGAATCCGAGGACCCTTCTAAAATTCCCCAGACCCTTCTAGAGCCCCCCCGGACCCTTCTAAAAGCCCCCAGACCCTTCTAGAGCCACCCAGGACCCTTCTAAAAGTCCCCAGATTCTTCTAGAGCCCCCCCGGACCCTTGTAAAAGCCCCCAGACCCTTCTAGAGGCCCCCAGGACCCTTATAAAAGCACCCAGACCCTTCCAGAGCCTCCCAGGACCCTTCTACAAGCACCAAGACCCTTCTAGAGCCCCCCAGGACCCTTCTAATAGCCCCCAGACCCGTCTAGATGCCACCAGGACCCTTCTAAAAGTCCCCAGATTCTTCTAGAGCCCCCCCGGACCCTTTTAAAAGCCCCCAGACCCTTCTAGAGGCCACCAGGACCCTTATAAAAGAACCCAGACCCTTCCAGAGCCTCACAGGTCCCTTCTAAAAGCCCCCAGACCCTTCTAGAGGCCCCCAGGACCCTTCTAAAAGCCTCTAGACCCTTCTAGAGCCTCCCTGGACCCTTCTAAAAGCCCCCAGACCCTTCTAGAGCCTCCCCTGACCATTCTAAAAGCCCCCAGACCCTTCTAGAGCCCCCCAGGACCCTTTTAAAAGACCCCACACCCTTCTAGAGCCGGCTAGGAACCTTCAAAAAGCATAAAGACCCTTCTAGACCGTCCCCGGATCATTCTAAAAGCCCCCAGACCCTTCTAGAGCCCATCAGGACCCTTCTAAATGCCCCCAGACCCTTCTAGAGAACCCCATTACCCATCTAAAAGCCCCCAGATCCTTCTAGAGGCCTCCAGGACCCTTCTAAAAGCCCCCAGACCCTTCTAGAGCCCCCCAGGACTATTCTAAAAGAACCCAGACCCTTCTAGAGCCCCCCAGGACCCTTCTAAAAGCTCCCAGACCCTTCTAGATGTCCCCAGGACCCTTCTAAAAGCCCCCAGACCCTTCTAGAGACCCCCGGACCCTTCTACAAGCACCCAGACCCTTCTAGATCCACCCAGGACCTTTCTAAAAGCACCCAGACCCTTCTAGAGGCTCCCCGGACCCTTATAAAAGCACCCCGACCCTTCTAGAGCCTCCCAGTACCCATTCCAAAAGCCCCCAGACCCTTCTAGAGCCCCCTAGGACCCATCTAAAAGCCCCCAGACCCTTCTAGAGGCCCCTAGGACACTTCTAAAAGCCCCCAGACCCTTCTAGACCCTCCCCGGATCCTTCGAAAAGCCCCCAGACCCTTCTAGAGCCCCCCAGGATCATTCTAAAAGCCCCCAGACCCTTCTAGAGCCCCCCAGTACCCTTCTAAAAGCCCCTAGACCCTTCTAGAGCCCCCCAGGACCCTTCTAAATGTCCCCAGACCCTTCAAGAGGCACCCAGGGCCCCTCTTAAGGAACCCCGTCCCTTCTAGAGCACCCCAGGACCCTTCTAAAAGTCCCCAGGCCCTTCTAGAGCACCCCAGGACCCTTCTAAAAGCCCCCAGACCCTTCTAGAGCCCCCCCGGACCCTTCTAAAAGACCCCAGACCCTTCTAGAGGACCCCAGGACCCTTCTGAAAGCCAGCAGAACATTCTAGAGTCACCCAGGACCCTTGTAAAGACACCCAGACCCTTCTAGAGCCCCCCAGGACTCTTCTAAAAGCGCCCAGACCCTTCTAGAGACTCCCAGGACCCTTCTGAAAGCCCCCAGAACCTTCTAGAGCCCTCCAGGACCCTTCTAAAAGCACCCAGACCCTTCTAGAGCATCCGAGGACCCTTCTAAAATTCCCAAGACACTTCTAGAGCACCCCAGGACACTTCTAAAAGCCCCCAGACCCTTCTAGAGCCCCACCGGACCCTTCTAAAAGCACCCAGAACCTTCTAGAGACCCCCAGTACCCATCTACAAGCCCCCAGACCCTTCTAGAGCATCCCAGGACCCTTCTAAAAGCCCCCAGACCCATCTAGATCCTCCCAGGACCTTTCTAAAAGCCCCCAGACCCTTCTAGAGCCTCCCAGGACCCTTCTAAAAGCCCCCTGACCATTCTAGAGCACCCCAGGACCATTCTAAAAGCACCCAGACCCTTCTAGAGCCACCCAGGACCCTTCTAAAAGCCCCCAGACCCATTTGGAGGACCCCAGGACCCTTCTGAAAGCCAGCAGAACATTCTAGAGCCTCCCAGGACCCTTCTAAAAGCCACCAGACCCTTCTAGAGACCCCCAGGACCCTTCTAAAAGCCCCCAGACCCTTCTACACACTCCCCGAATCCTTCTAAACGCCCTCAGACCCTTCTAGAGTCCCCTAGTATCCTTCAAAAAGCACCCAGACCCTTCTAGACCGTCCCCGGATCATTCTAAAAGACCCCAGACCCTTCTAGAGCCCCCAAGGACCCTTCTAAAAGCCCCCTGACCCTTCTAGAGCCCCCTATGACCCATCTAAAAGCCCCCAGACCCTTCTAGAGGCCCCCAGGACCCTTCTAAAAGCCCCCAGACCCTTCTAGACCCTCCCCGGATCCTTCTAAAAAACCCCAGACCATTCTAGAGCCTCCCAGGACCATTCTAAATCCCTCAGACCCTTCTAGAGGACCCCAGGACCGTTCTAAAAGCCCCCAGACACTTCTAGAGCCCCCAAGGACCCTTCTAAAAGCCTACAGACCCTTCTAGAGCCCCCCAGGACCCTTCTAAAAGCCCCCAGACCAATCTAGAGGTCCCCAGGGCCCTCTTAAGGCACCCCGTCCATTCTAGAGCACCCCAGGACCCTTCTAAAAGTCCCCAGACACTTCTAGAGCACCCCAGGACCCTTCTAAAAGCCCCAAGACCCTTCTAGAGCCCCCCAGGACCCTTCTAAAAGCCCCCAGACCCTTATAGAGTCCCCCAGGACCCTTCTGAAAGCCCCAAGAACCTTCTAGAGCATCCCAGGACCCTTCTAAAAGCCCCCAGACCATTCTAGAGACCCCCATGATCCTTCTGAAAGCATCCAGAACCTTCTAGAGACACCCAGGACCCTTCTAAATGCCCCCAGACCCTTCTAGATAAGCAAGGACCCTTCTAAAAGCAACCAGAACCTTCTAGAGCCACCCAGGACCATTCTAAAAGCCCCCAGACCCTTCTAGAGCCTCCCAGGACCCTTCTAAAAGCACCCAGACCCTTCTAGAGAGCCCCAGGACCATTCTAAAGGCCCCCAGACTCTTCTAGACCCTCCCCGGATCATTCTAAAAGCCCCCAGACCCTTCTAGAGACACCCAGGACCCTTATAAAGGCCCCCAGACCCTTCTAGACCCTCCCCGGATCATTCTAAAAGCCCCCAGACCCTTCTAGAGCCTCGCAGGACCCCTCTAAAAGCCCCCAGACCCTTCTAGAGCCTCCCAGGACCCCTCTAAAAGCCTCCAGACCCTTCTAGAGGCCCCCAGGACCCTTCTAAAAGTCCCCAGACCCTTCTACATCACCCCCGGACCCCTCTGATATATCCCACACCATTCTAGAGGCCACCAGGATACTTTCAAAAGCCCCCAGACCCTTCTAGAGAACCCCAGGACCCTTCTAAAAGCCCCCAGACCATTCTAGAGCCCCCCAGGGCCCTTCTAAAAGCCCCGAGACCCTTCTCGGAGTGACGGGGGTCCTTAAGAGGGTCCTTGGGGTCCTCTAGAAGGGTCTGGGGGCTTATAGAAGTGTCCTGTCGGGCTCTCGAAGGGTCTGGGTTCTTTGAGAAGGGTCTTTGGGTGGCTCTAGAAGGGTCTGGGGTCTTTTGGAAGGGTCCTGGGTGCCTCAAGAAGGGTCTGGGGGCTTTTATATGGTCCTGGGGGGGCTCTAGAAGGGTCTCGGTGCTTTTGGAAGGGTCCTGGGGAGCTCTAGAAGGGTCTGGGATCTTTTAGAAGGGTCCCGGGAGGCTCTAGAAGGGTCTGGGGGCTTTTAGATGGGTCCTGCGGGTCTCTAGAAGGGTCTGAGTGCTTTTAGAAGTGTCCTGGGGGGCTCTAGAAGGGTCGGGGGGGTTTTAGGATAGTCCTGGTGGGCTCTAGAAGGGTGTGAGGGCTTTTAGAAGGTTCCTGGGGCATCTAGAAGGTTCTGGGGGCTTTTAGAAAAGTCCTGGGGTCCTCTAGAATTGTCTGAGGGATTTTAGAAGGGTCCTGGGAGGCTCTAGAAGGGTCTGGGTGCTTTTAGAATGATCCAGGGAGGGTCTTGAAGGGTCTGGAGGCTTTTAGAAGGGTCCTGTGGGGCTCTAGAAGGGTCAGGGTGCTTTTAGAAGGGGCCTAGGGGGCTCTAGAAGGGTCTGGGTGCTTTTAGAAGGGTCCTAAGGGGCTCTCGAAGAGTCTGGGGGATTTTAGAAGGGTCCTGGGTAGCTCTAGAAGGGTCTGGGGTCTTTCAGAAGGGTCCTGGGGGGGTGTAGAAGGGTCTGGAGTCTTTTAGAAGGGTCCTGGGGGGCTCTAGAAGGGTCTGGGGGCATTCAGAAAGGTCCTGGGGGCCTCTAGAAGGGTCTGGAAGCTTTTAGAAGGGCCCTGGGCGGCTCTAGAAGGGTCTGGGGGCTTTTAGAAGGGTCCTGGTGGGCTCTAGAAGAGTCTGGGGGTTTTCAGAAGGGTCCTGGGGGGCTCTAGAAGGGTCTGGGGGCTTATAGAAGGGTCCTGGGCGCATCTAGAAGGGTCTGGAGTCTTTTAGAACGGTCCTGTGAGGATCCAGATGGGTCTGGGTGCTTTTAGAAGGATCCGGAGAGGGTCTAGAAGGGTCTGGGTGCTTTTAGAAGGGTCCTGGGGGGCTCTACAAATGTCTGTAGGCTTTTAGAAGGGTCCAGGGGGGCTCTAGAAGGGTCTGGGGGCTTTTAGAAGAGTCCTGGGGGCCTCTAGAAGGGTCTGGCGGCTTTTAGAAGAGTCCTGGGGCCTCTAGAAGGGTCTGGGGGCTTTTAGAAGGGTCCTGGGGGGCTCTAGAAGGGTCTGGAGTCTTTTAGAAGGTTCCGGTGTGGCTCTAGAATGGTGTGGGTTCTTTTAGAAGGGTCCTGGGGGCATCTAGAAGGCTCTGGGGGCTTTTATAAGGGTCCTGGGGGGCTCTAGAAGGGTCTGGGTGCATTTAGAAGGATCCGGGGAGGGTCTAGAAGGGTCTGGAGGCTTTTAGAATGGTCCTGGGGGGCTCTAGAAGGGTCTGGGGGATATTAGAAGGGTCCTGGGATGGACTAACAAGGGTCTGGGTTGTTTTAGAAGGGTCCTGCGGGTCTCTAGAAGGGTCTGTGGGCTTTTAGAAGGGTCCTTGGGGGCTCTAGAAGGGTCTGGGGACCATTAGAGGGGCCCTAGGGGCCTCTAGAAGGGTCTGGGGGATTTTAGAAGGGTCTTGGTAGGCTGTAGAAGGGTCTGGGTGCATTTAGAAGGGTCCTGCGGGTCTCTAGAAGGGTCTGGGGGCTTTTAGAAGGGTACTGTGGGGCTCTAGAAGGGTCTGGGTTCTTTTAGAAGGGTACTGGGGGGCTCTAGAAGGGTCTGGGTTCTTTTAGAAGGGTCCTGTTGGGCTCTAGAAGGGTGTGAGAGCTTTTAGAATGGTCCTGGGGGCATCTAGAATTCTCTGGGTGCTTTTAGATGGGTCCTGGGGGCCTCTAGAAGTGTCTGAGGAGTTGTAGAAGGGTCCGGGGAGGCTCTAGAAGGGTCTGGGTGCTTTTAGAAGGATCCGGTTAGGGTCTAGAAAGGTCTGGGGCTTTTAGAAGGGTCCTGTGGAGCTCTAGAAGGGTCTGGGGTCATTTAGACGGGTCCTGGGGGGCTCTAGAAGGCTCTGGGGCCTTTTAGAAGAGTCCTGGGGAGCTCTAGAAGGGTCTGGGGCTTTCAGAATGATCCTGGGGGTCGCTAGAAGTGTCTGGGTGTATTTGGAAGGGTCTTGGGGAGCTCTAGAAGGGTCTGGGGGCTTTCAGAAGGGTCTTGGGGGCATGTAGAAGGGTCTGGAGGCTTTTAGAAGGGTCCTGGAGAGCTCTAGAAGGGTCTGGGGGCATTCAAAACGGTCCTGGTGGCCTCTAGAAGGGACTGGATGCTTTTAGAAGGGTCCTGGGGGGCTCTAGATGGGTCTGGGGGCATTTAGAAGGGTCCTGGGGGGATCTAGAAGGGTCTGGGGGCTTTTAGAAGGATACGTGGAATTTCTAGAAGGGTCTGGAGGCTTTTAGAAGGGTCCTGCGGGTCTCTAGAAGGATCTGGGGTCTTTTAGAAGGGTCCTGGGAGGCTCTAGAAGGGTCTGATGGATTTTAGAAGGGTCCTGGCAGGTTCTAGAAGGGTCTGGGTGCTTTTAGAAGGATCCGGGGAGGGTCTAGAACGGTCTGGGTGGTTTTAGAAGGGTCCTGGGGGGTTCTAGAAGGGTCTGGGGGATTTTAGAAGGATCCTGGGGGGCTCTAGAAGGGTCTGAGGGATTTTAGAAGGGTCCTGGGGAGCTCTAGAATGGTCTGGGTGCTTTTAGAGGGGCCCTGGACTTCTCTAGAAGGGTCTGGGAGCTTTTAGAAGAGTCCTGGGGGGCTCTAGAATGGTCTGGGGTCTTTTAGAAGGGTCCTGGGCGCATCTAGATGGGTCTGGGGGCTTTCAGAAGGGTCCTGGGAGGCTCTAGAAGGGTCTGGGGGCTTTTAGAAGGGTCCTGGGGGGCTCTAGAAGGGTCTGGGGGCATTTCGAAGTGTCCTGGGGGGCTCTAGATGGGTCTGGGGGATTTTAGAAGGATCCTGGGGGCCTCTAGAAAGGTCTGGGGGCATTTAGAAGGGTCCTTGGGGCTCTAGAAGGGTCTGGGGACCATTAGAGGGGCCCTAGGGGCCTCTAGAAGGGTCTAGCGGCTTTTAGAATGGTCCTTGGGGGCTCTAGAAGGGTCTGGGGACCACTAGAGGGGCCCTGGAGGCCTCTAGAAGGGTCTGGGGTATTTTAGAAGGGTCCTGGGGAGCTCTAGAAGGGTCTGGGGGCTTTTAGAAGGGTCCTGGGAAACTCTAGAAGGGTCTGGGGGCATTTAGATGGGTCCTGCGCGTCTCTAGAAGGGTCTGGGAGCTTTTAGAAGGGTCCTGGGGGGCTCTAGAAGGGTCTGGCGGCTTTTAGAAGGGTCCTGGGGAGTTCTAGAAGGGTCTGGGGGCTTTTAGAATGGTCCTGGGTGCATCTAGAAATCTCTGGGGGCTTTTATAAGGGTCCTTGGGGGCTCTAGAAGGGTCTGAGGGATTTTATAAGGGTCCTGGGAGGCTCTAGAAGGGTCTGGGTGCTTTTAGAAGGAACCAGGGAGGGTCTAGAAGGGTCTGGAGACTTTTAGAAGGGTCCTGGGGGGCTCTAGAAGGGTCTGGGGGCTATTAGAAGGATCCAGGGATGGTCTACAAGGGTCTGGGTTCTTTTAGAAGGGTCCTGCGGGTCTCTAGAAGGTTCTGGGGGCTTTTAGAAGGGTCCTTGGGGGCTCTAGAAGGGTCTGGGAACCATTAGAGAGGCCCTAGGGGCCTCTAGAAGGGTCTGGGGGATTTCAGAAGGGTTCTGGGGAGCTCTTGAAGGGTCTGCGGGCTTTTAGAATGGTCCTTGGGGGCTCTAGAAGGGTCTGGGGACCACTAGAGGGGCCCTGGGGACCTCTAGAACGGTCTGGGGTATTTTAGAAGGGTCATGGGGATCTCTAGAAGGGTCTGGGGGCTTTTAGAAGGGTCCTGGGAGACTCTAGAAGGGTCTGGGTGCATTTAGAAGGGTCCTGCGGGTCTCTAGAAGCGTCTGGGTGCTTTTAGAAGGGTCCTGGGGGCCTCTAGAATTGTCTGCGACCTTTTAGAAGGGTCCGGGGAGGCTCTAGGATGGTCTGGGTGCTTTTAGAAGGATCCGGGGAGGGTCTAGAAGGGTCTGGGTCTTTTAGAAGGGTCCTGTGGAGCTCTAGAAGGGTCTGGGGTCTTTTAGACGGGTCCTGGGGGGCTCTAGAAGGGTCTGGGGCTTTTTAGAAGAGTTCTGGGGAGCTCTAGAAGGGTCTGGGGCTTTCAGAAGGGTCCTGGGGGTCACTAGAAGTGTTTGGGTGTATTTGGAAGGGTCCTGGGGAGCTCTAGAAGGGTCTGGGGGCTTTCAGAAGGGTCCTGGGGGCATGTAGAAGGGTCTGGAGGCTTTTAGAATGGTCCTGATGGGCTCTAGAATGGTCTGGGGGCATTCAGAACGGTCCTGGTTGCCTCTAGAAGGGACTGGATGTTTTTAGAAGAGTCCTGGGGGGCTCTAGATTGGTCTGGGGGCATTTAGAAGGATACGTGGAATCTCTAGAAGGGTCTGGGGGCTTTTAGAAGGGTCCTGGGGGGCTCTAGAAGGGTCTGGAGGCTTTTAGAAGGGTCCTGGGTGGCTCTAGAAGGGTGTGGGGGCTTTTAGAAGGATCCGGGGAGGGTCTAGAACGGTCTGGGGGGTTTTAGAAGGGTCCTGGGGGGTTCTAGAAGGGTCTGGGGGATTTTAGAAGGGTCCTGGTGGGCTCTAGAAGAGTCTGAGGGATTTTAGAAGGGTCCTGGGGATCTCTAGAAGGGTCTGGGTGCTTTTATAGGGGCCCTGGGCTTCTCTAGAAGGGTCTGGGGGCTTTTAGAGGAGTTATGGGGGGCTCTAGAATGGTCTGGGGGCTTTTAAAAGGGTCCTGGGGGTCTCTAGAAGGGTCTGGGGGATTTTAGAAGGATCCTGGGGGCCTCTAGAAAGGTCTGGGAGCTTTTATAAGGGTCCTGGGGTGCTCTAGAAGGGTCTGGGGGCTTTCAGAAGGGTCCTGAGGGGCTCTAGATGGGTCTGGGGGGCTATTAGAAGGGTTCTTGGTGCCTCTAGAAGGGTCTGGGATCTTTTAGAAGGGTCCTGGGAGGATCCAGATGGGTCTGGGTACTTTTAGAAGGATCCGGGGAGGTTCTAGAAGGGTCTGGGGGCGTTTAGAAGGGTCCTGGGAGGCTCTACAAATGTCTGGAGGGTTTTAGAATGGTCCTGGGGGCATCTAGAAGCGTCTATGGGCTTTTATAATGATCCGGGGAGGCTCTAGAAGGGTCTGGCGCTTTTAGAAGGGTCCTGGGGTCCTCTAGAAGGGTCTGGGGGCATTTAGAAAGATACGGGGAAGATCTAGAAGGGTCTGGGGGCTTTTAGAAGGGTCCTGGGGGCTCTAGAAGGGTCTGGAGTCTTTGAGAATGGTCCTGGGGGGCTCTAGAAGGGTCTGGGGGCTTTTAGAAAGATCCGGGGAGGGTCTAGAAGGGTCTGGGAGGTTTTAGAAGGGTCCTGGGGTTCTCTAGAAGGGTCTGGGTGCTTTTAGACGGGCCCTGGGCTCTCTAGAAGTGTCTGGGGGCATTTAGAAGAGTCCTGAGGGGCTCTAGAATGGTCTGGGGTCTTTTAGAAGGGTCCTGGGGGGCTCTAGAAGGGTCTGGGGGATTTTAGAAGGGTCATGCGGTCCTCTAGAATAGTCTGGATGCTTTTAGAAGGGTCCTGGGGGGCTCTACAAGGGTCTGGGGGCATTTAGAAGGCTCCTGGGGGGCTCTAGATGGGTCTGGGGGATTTTAGAAGGGTCCTGGGGGCCTCTAGAAGGGTCTGGGTGCTTTTAGAATGGTCCTAGGTGGCTATAGAAGGGTCTGGGGGCTTTTAGAAGGGTCCTTGGGGGCTCTAGAAGGGTCTGGGGACCATTAGAGGGGCACTGGGAGCCTCTAGAATGGTCTGGGAGATTTTAGAAGGGTCCTCGGGAGGTCTAGAATTGTCTGGGGGCTTTTAGAAAGGTCCTAGGAGGCTCTAGAAGGGTCTGGGGGCTTTTAGAAGAGTCCTGCGTGTCTCTAGAAGGGTCTGGGGGCTTTTAGAAGGGTCCTTGGGGGCTCTAGAAGGGTGTGGGGACCACTAGAGGAGCCCTGGGGGCCTCTAGAGGGGTCTGGGGTATTTTAGAAGGGTCCTGGGGAGCTCTAGAAGGGTCTGGGGGCTTTTAGAAGGGTCCTGGGAGACTCTAGAAGGGTCTGGGGGCTTTTAGAAGGGTCCTGGGGTGCTCTAGAAGGGTGTGAGGGCTTTTAGAATGGTCCTGGGGGCATCTAGAAGGCTCTGGGGGCTTTTAGAAGTGTCCTGTGGGCCTCTAGAAGTGTCTGAGGGATTTTAGAAGGGTCCTGGGAGGCTCTGGAATGGTCTGGGTGCTTTTAGAAGGATTCGGGGAGGGTCTAGAAGAGTCTGGGGGCATTTAGAAGGGTCCTGTGGGGCTCTAGAAGGGTCTGGGTGCTTTTAGAAGGGTCCTGGGGGGCTCTAGAAGGGTCTGGGTGCTTTCAGAATGGTCCTGGGGAGCTCTAGAAGGGTCTGGGGTCTTTTAGAAGGGTCCTGGGTGGCGCTAAAAGTGTCTGGGTGCATTTAGAAGGGTCCTGGGGAGCTCTAGAAGGGTCTGGGGGCTTTCAGAAGGGTCCTGGTGGCCTCTAGAAGGGTCTGGAGGCTTTTAGAAGAGTTCTGGGGGGCTCTAGAAGGGTCTGGGGGCATTCAGAAGGGTCCTGGGGGCCTCTAGAAGGGTCTGGATGCTTTTAGAAGAGTCCGGGGAGGCTCTAGATGGGTCTGGGGACATTTAGAATGGTCCTGGGGGGCTCTAGAAGGGTCTGGGGGAGTTTAGATAGGTCCTGGGGAGCTCTAGAAGGGTCTGGGTGCTTTTAGAAGGGTCCTGGGAGACTCTAGAAGGGTCTGAGTGCTTTTAGAAGGGTCCTTCGGTTCTCTAGAAGGGTCTGGGTTCTTTTAGAATGGTCCTGGGGGGCTCTAGAAGGGTGTGAGTTCTTTTAGAAGGGTCCTGGGGGCATCTCGAAGAATCTGATGGCTTTTAGAAGGGTCCTGGGGGCCTCTAGAAGTGTCTGGTTGCTTTTAGAAGGATTCGGGGAGGGTCTAGAAGGGTCTGGGGGCTTTTAGAAGGGTCATGTGGGGCTCTAGAAGGGTCTGGGAGCTTTTAGAAGGGTCCTGGGGAGCTCTAGAAGGGTCTTGGGGCTTTTAGAAGGGTCCTGAGGGCGCTAGAAGTGTCTGGGTGCTCTTAGAAGGGTCCTGGGGGGCTCTAGAAGGGTCTGGGGGCTTTTAGAAGGGTCCTGGGTCATTTAGAATGGTCTGGGGGCTTTTAGAAAGTCCTGGGAGGATCCAGATGGGTCTGGGTGGTTTTAGAAGGATCCGGGGATGGTCTAGAAGGGTCTGGGTGCTTTTAGAAAGGTCCTGGGGGGGTTTACAAATGTCTGGAGGATTTTAGAAGGATCCGGGGAGGCTCTAGAAGTGTCTGGCGGCTTTTAGAAGGGTCCTTGGGAGCTCTAGAAGGGTCTGGGTGCTTTCAGAGGGGTCCTGGGGGCCTCTAGAAGGGTCTGGGTGCTTTCAGAAGGGTCCTGGGGGCCTCTAGAAGGGTCTGGGTGCTTTCAGAAAGGTCCTGGGTGGCTCTAGAAGGGTATGGGGGCTTTTAGATGGGTCCTGGGGGGCTCTAGAAGGGTCCGGGGGCTTTTAGAAGGGTCCTGGGGGGCTCTAGAAGGGTCTGGGGGCTATTAGAAGGATCCGGGGAGGGTCTAGAAGGCTCTGGGGGCATTTAGAAGGGTCCTTGGTGGCTCTAGAATGGTCTGTGGACCATTAGAGGAGCCCTGGGTTCCTCTAGAAGGGTCTGGGGGATTTTAGAAGGGTCCTGAGGAGCTCTAGAAGGGTCTGGGGGCTTTTACAAGGGTCCTGGGGGAATCTAGAAGGGTCTGGGGGCTTTTAGAAGGGTCCTGCGTGTCTCTAGAAGGGTCTGGGGGCTTTTAGAAGGGCCCTGGAGGACTCTAGAAGGCTCTGGGGTCTTTGAGAAGGGTCCTAGGGGGCTCTAGAAGGGTCTGGGTGTTTTTAGAAGGGTCCTGGGGTGCTCTAGAAGGGTCTGGGAGCTTTTAGAAGGGTCCTGGGAGACGCTAGAAGGGTCTGAGGGCTTTTAGAAGGGTCCTGTAGGGTCTCTAGAAGGGTCTGGGGGCTTTTAGAAGGGTCCTGCGAGGCTCTAGAAGGGTCTGCGGCCTTTTAGAATGGTCCTGGGGGGCTCTAGAAGGGTCTGGGTGCTTTTAGAAGGGTCCTGGGAGGCTCTAGAAGTGTCTGGGTGCTTTTAGAATGGTCCTGGGAGGCTCTAGAAGGGTCTGGGGGCTTTTTGAAGGGTCCAGGGGGCCTCTAGAAAGGTCTGGGGGCTTTTAGAAGGGTCCTGGGGGCCTCTAGAAGGGTCTAGGTGCTTTTAGAAGGGTACTGGGTGGCTCTAGAATGGTCTGGGGTCTTTTAGAATGGTCCTGTGGGGCAGTAGAAGGTTCTGGGGGCTTTAGATGGGTCCTGGGGGGCTCTGGAAGGGTCCGGGTGCTTTCAGAAGGGTCCGTGGAGGCTCTAGAAGGGTCTGGGGGCTTTTAGAAGGGTCCTGGGGGGCTCTAGAAGGGTCTGGGGAGCTATTAGAAGGATCCTGGGAGGGTCTAGAAGGGTCTGGGGGCATTTAGAAGGGTCCTTGGGGGCTATAGAAGGGTCTGGGGACCATTAGAGGGGCACTGGGGTCCTCTAGAATGGTCTGGGGTCTTTTAGAAGGGTCCTGGGGAGCTCTAGAATTATCTGGGGGCTTTTAGAATGGTCCTGGGAGGCTCTAGAAGTGTCTGGGGTCTTTTAGAAGGGTCCTGCGTGTCTCTAGAAGGGTCTGGAGGCTTTTAGAAGGGTCCTTGGGGGCTCTAGAATGGTCTGGGGACCATTAGAGGAGCCCTGGGGGCCTCTAGAAAGGTCTGGGGAATTTAGAATTGTCCTGGGCAGCTCTAGAATGGTCTGGGGGCTTTTTGAAGGGTCCTGGTAGACTCTAGAAGGGTCTGGGGGCGTTTAGAAGGGTCCTGCGGGTCTCTAGAAGGGTCTGGGGTCTTTTAGAAGAGTCCTGGGCGGCTCTATAAGGGTCTGGGGCCTTTTAGAAGGGTCCTGGGGTGCTCTAGAAGGGTGTGAGGGCTTTTAGAAGGGTCCTGGGGGCATCTAGAAGGTTCTGGGGGCTTTTAGAAGGGTCCTGGGGGCCTCTAGAGATGTCTGAGGGATGTTAGAAGGGACCTGGGAGGCTCTAGAAGGGTCTGGGTGCTTTTAGAATGCTTCGGGGAGGTTCTAGAAGGGTCTGGTGGCTTTTAGAAGGGTCCTGTGTGGCTCTAGAAGGGTCTGGGTGCTTTTAGAAGGGTCCTGGGGGGATCTAGAAGGGTCTGGGGGCTTTTAGAAGGGTCCTGGTGAGCTCTAGAAGGGTCTGGGGGCTTTTAGAAGGGTCCTGGGAGGCGCTAAAAGTGTCTGGGTGTATTTAGAAGGTTCCTGGGGGGCTCTAGAAGGGTTTGGTTTCTTTCAGAAGGGTCCTGGGGGCCTCTAGAAGGGTCTGGAGGCTTTTAGATGGGTCCTGGGGGGTCTAGAAAGGTCTGGGGGCATTCAGAAGGGTCCTGGGTGATTCTAGAAGGGTCTGGAGGCTATTAGAAGAGTCCTGGAGTGCTCTAGATGGGTCTGGGAGCTTTTAGAAGGATCCGGGGATGGTCTAGAAGGGTCTGGGGGCTTTTAGAAGGGTCCTGGGTGGCTCTAAAAATGTCTGGAGGATTTTAGAAGGATCCGGGGAGGCTCTAGGAGGGTCTGGCGGCTTTTAGAAGGGTCCTGCGGGGCTCTAGAAGGGTCTGGGTGCTTTCTGAAGGGTACTGGGGGCCTCTAGAAGGGTCTGGGGGCTTTTAGAATGGTCCTTGGTTGCTCTAGAAGGGTCTGGGGACGATTAGAGGAGCCCTGGGGGACTCTAGAAGGGTATGAGGTATTTTAGAAGTGTCCTGGGGAGCTCTAGAAAGGTCTGGGGGCTTTTAAAAGGGTCCTGGTGTCCTCTAGAAATGTCTGGGGGCTTTTAGAAGGGTCCTGCGGGTCTCTAGAAGGGTCTGGGGGCTTTTAGAAGGGTCCTGGGGGGCTCTAGAAGGGTCTGGGAGCTTTTAGAAGGGTCCTGAGGGGATCTAGAAGGGTCTGGGGGCTCTTAGAAGGGTCCTGGGGGGCTCTAGAAGGGTGTTAGGTCTTTTAGAAGGGTCCTGGGTCATCTAGAATTCTCTGGGGGCTTTTATAAGGGACCTGGGGGCCTCTAGAAGTGTCTGCGGGATATTAGAAGGGACCTGGGAGGCTCTAGAAGCGTCTGGGTGTTTTAAGAAGGATTCGGGGAGGGTCTAGAAGCGTCTGGGTGCTTTTAGAAGGGTCCTGGGGGTCTCTAGAATGGTCTGGGGACTTTTAAAAGGGTCCTGGGAGGCTCTACAAAGGTCTGGAGGATTTTAGAAGGATCCGGGGAGGATCTAGAAGGGTCTGGCGGCTTTTAGAAGGGTCCTGGTGGCCTCTGGAATGGTCTGGGGTCTTTTAGAAGGATACGGGGAGGATCTAGAATGGTCTGGGGGCTGTTAGAAGGGTCCTGGGGGGTTCTAGAATGGTCTGGAGGCTTTTAGAAGGGTCCTGGGTGGCTCTAGAAGGGTGTGGGGGCTTTTAGAAGGGTCCTGTGGGCATCTAGAAGGCTCTGGGTGCTTTTATAAGGGTCCTGGGGGGCTCTAGAATGGTCTGAGGGATTTTAGAAGGGTCCTGGGAGGCTCTAGAAGGGTCTGGGTGCTTTTAGAAGGATCCGGGTAGGGTCTAGAAGGGTCTGGGGGCTTTTAGAAGGGTCATGGGGGGCTCTAGAAGAGTCTGGGGGATTTTAGAAGCGTCCTGGTAGGCTCTAGAAGGGTCTGGGTGCTTTTAGATTGGACCTGGGATTCTCTAGAAGCGTCTGGGGGCTTTAAGAAGAGTCCTAGGGGGCTCTAGAATGGTCTGGGTACTTTTAGAAGGGTCCTGGGGGGCTCTAGAAGGGTCTGGGGGCTTTTAGAACGGGCCTGGGAGACTCTAGAAGTGTCTGGGGGCATTTAAAAGGGTCCTGCGGGTCTCTAGAAAGGTCTGGGGGCTTTTAGAAGGGTCCTGGGGGGCTCTAGAAGGGTCTGGGGTCTTTTAGAAGGGTCCTGGGGTCATCTAGAAGGCTCTGGGGGCTTTTAGAAGGGTCCTGGGGTCCTCTAGAAGTGTCTGCGGCCTTTTAGAAGGGTCCTGGGAGGTTCTAGAATGGTCTGGGCGCTTTTAGAAGGATTCGGGGTGGGTCTAGAATGGTCTGGGGGCTGTTAGAAGTGTCCTGGGAGGCTCTAGAAGGGTCTGGGGGCATTCAGAAGGGTCCTGGGGGCCTCTAGAAGTGTCTGGGTGCATTTAGAAGGGTCCTGGGTTGCTCTAGATGGGTCTGGGGGCATTTAGAAGCGTCCTGGGGGGCTCTGGAAGGTCTGGGGGAGTTTAGAATGGTCCTGGGGAGCTCTAGAAAGGTCTGGGTGCTTTTAGAAGGGTCCTGGTAGACTCTAGAAGGGTCTGAGTGCTATTAGAAGGGTCCTGCGGGTCTCTAGAAGGGTCTGGGGGCTTTTAGAAGGGTCCTGGAGGAATCTAGAAGGGTCTGGGTTCTTTGAGAAGGGTCCTAGGGGGCTCTAGAAGGGTCTGGGTGCTTTTAGAATTGTCCTGGGGGGCTCTAGAAGGGTCTGGGGGCTTTTAGAAGGGTCCTGGGAGACTCTGGAAAGGTCTGAGGGCTTCTAGAAGGGTCCTGTAGGGTCTCTAGAAAGGTATGGGTGCTTTTAGAAGGGTCCTGTGGGGCTCTAGAAGGGTCTGGAAGCATTTAGAAAGGTCCTTGGGGGCTCTAGAAGGGTCTGGGTGCTTTTAGAAGGGTCCTGGGAGGATCTAGAAGGGTCTGGTTGCTTTTAGAATGGCCCTGGGAGGCTCTAGAAGGGTATGGGGTCTTTTTGAATGATCCAGGGGGCCTCTAGAAAGGTCTGGGTGCTTTTAGAAGGGTCCTGCGTGGCTCTAGAAGGGTCTGGGGTCTATTAGAAGGATCCGCGGAGGGTCTAGAAGGCTCTGGGTCCTTTTAGAAGGGTCCTTGGGGGCTCTAGAAGGGTCTGGGGACCATTAGAGAAGCCCTGGTGGCCTCTAGAAGGGTCTGCGGGATTTTAGAAGGGTCCTGGGGAGCTCTAGAAGTGTCTGGGTGCTTTTAGAAGGGTCCTGGGAGAATCTAGAAGGGTCTGGGGGCTTTTAGAAGGGTCCTGCGGGTCTCTAGAAGGGTCTGGGGGCTTTTAGAAGGGTCCTGGGGGGATCTAGAATGGTCTGGGTGCTCTTAGAAAGGTCCTGGGGGCCTCTAGAAATGTCTGCGGGATATTAGAAGGGTCCTGGGAGGCTCTAGAAGGGTCTGGGTGTTTTAGAAGGATTCGGGGAGGGTCTAGAAGGGTCTGGGGGCTTTTAGAAGGGTCCTGTGGTGATCTAGAAGCGTCTGAGGCCTTTTAGAAGGGTCCTGCGTGTCTCTAGAAGGGTCTGGGTGCTTTTAGAAGGGTCCTGGGGGTCTTTAGAAGGGTCTGGGGGCTTTTAGAATGGTCCTGCGGGGCTCTAGAATGCTCTGGGGGCTTTTAGAAGAGTCCTGGGTGGCTTTAGAAGAGTGTGAGTGCTTTTAGAAGGGTCCTGGGGGCATCTAGATGGCTCTGGGGACTTTTAGAAGGGTCCTGGGGGCCTCTAGATGGGTCTGAGTATTTTTAGAATGGTCCTGGGAGGCTCTAGAAGTGTCTGGGTGATTTTAGAAGGGCCCTGGGTGGCTCTAGAATGGTCTGGTTGCTTTTAGAAGGGTCCTGGTGGGCTCTAGAAGGGTCTGGGTGCTTTTAGAAATGTCCTGGGTGGCTCTAGAATGGTCTGGGGGCATTTAGAAGGGTCCCGGGGGGCTCTAGAAGGGTCTGGGGGCTTTTAGAAGGATCTTGGGGGCATCTAGAAGGTTCTGGGGGCTTTTAGAAGGGTTCTGGGTGGCTCTAGAATGGTCTGGGGGCTTTTAGAAGCGTCCTGGAGGGCTCTAGAAGGGTGTGGTTGCTTTTAGAAGGGTCCTGGGGGCATCTACAAGGCTCTGGGGGCTTTCAGAAGGGTCCTGGGGGCTTCTAGAAGGGTCTGAAGGATTTTAGAAGGGTCCTGGGAGGCTGTAGAAGGGTCTGGGTGCTTTTAGAATGATCCGGGGAGGGTGTAGAAGTGTCTGGGTTCTTTTAGAAGGGTCCTGGGGGGCTCTAGAAGGGTCTGGGTGCTTTCAGATAGGTCCTGTGTGGCTGTAGAAGGGTCTGGGGGCTTTTAGATGGGTCCTGGGGGGCTCTAGAAGGGTCCGGGGGCTTTTAGAAGGGTCCGTAGAGGCTCTAGAAGGGTTCGGAGGTCTTGTAGAAGGGTTCTGGGGGGCTCTAGAAGGGTCTGGGTGCTATTAGAAAGATCCAGGGAGGGTCTAGAAGGCTCTGGGGGCATTTAGAAGGGTCCTTGGGGGCTCTAGATGGGTCTGGGGAACATTAGAGGGGCAGTGGGGTCCTCTAGAAGGGTCTGGGGGATTTTAGAAGGGTCCTGGGGAGCTCTAGAATTGTCTGGGGGCTTTTAGAATGGTCCTGGGAGGCTCTAGAAGGGTCTGGGTGCTTTTAGAAGGGTCCTGCGTGTCTCTAGAAGGGTCTGAGTGCTTTTAGAAGGATTCGGGGAGGGTCTAGAAGGGTCTGGTGGCTTTTAGAAGGGTCTGGCTGCTTTTAGAAGGGTCCTGGGGGGCTCTAGAAGGGTCTGGTTGCTTTTAGAAGGGTCCTGGGGAGCTCTAGATGGGTCTGGGGGCTTTTAGAAGGGTCCTGGGGGGCGCTAGAAATGTCTGGGTGCATTTAGAAGGGTCCTGGGGAGCTCTAGAATGGTCTTTAGGCTTTTAGAAGGGTTCTCGGGGGTCTAGAAGGGTCTGGGGGAATTCAGAAGGGTCCTGGGGGCCTCTAGAAGGGTCTGGAGGGTTTTAGAAGAGTCCTGGTGGGCTCTAGATGGGTCTGGGTGCTTTTAGAATGATCCGGGGATGGTCTAGAAGGGTCTGGGTGCTTTCAGAAGGGTCCTGGGTGCATCTAGAAGGGTCTGGGTGCTTTTAGAAGGGACCTGGGTGGCTCTAGAAGGGTCTGGGGGCTTTTAGAAGGGTTCTGTGGGGATGTAGAAGGGTCTGGGTGCTTTTAGATGGGTCCTGGGGGGCTCTAGAAGGGTCTGGGGACCATTAGAGGGGCTCTGGGGGCCTCTAGAAGGGTCTGGTAGATTTTAGAAGGGTCCTGGGGAGCTCTAGAAGTGTCTGGAGGCTTTTAGAAGGGTCCTGGGGGCCTCTAGAAGGGTGTTAGGGCTTTTAGAAGCGTCCTGGGGGCATCTAGAAGGCTCTGGGGGCTATTAGAATGGTCTTGGGGGGCTCTAGAGGGGTCTGGGTCTTTTAGAAGGGTCCTGGTGGGCTCTAGAAGGATCTGGGGACAGTTAGGAGGGTCCTGAGGGGATGTTGAAGTCCTTGAAGGATCTAGGAGGGTCTAGGGTCTCTAAAAAGGTTCCTAAGGGGCTCCGGAAGGGTTTGGGGTCTTTTAGAAGGGTCCTCGGTGGCTCTAGAAGGGTCTAGGGTATTGTAGAAGGGTCCTAAGGGGGTTTAGTAGGGCCTGGGGGGCTTTATAAGATATAAGATATAAGATTTTGGGGGCCTTTATAAGGTTTTGGGGGGCTCTAGAAAGTCCGGGGGCTTTGAGAAGCACCCTGGGGGCTCTAAAAGTGTCTGGGTGCTTTTAGAAGGTTCCTGGGGGGCTCTAGAAGGGTCTGGGTGCTTCTAGAGCAAAAATTTTAATTTTGCACATTTGGGGAATTCGCAGGGCTCAGCACACCCGGAGTGCAAAGGATGAGCCTGGCCTGGGAAAAGCACCTGCTTGATCAGGGTGTCTCCCCTGCCAGCTAAGTACAAAGGACCCAGACCATTCTAGAGCCCCCAAGGACCCTTCCAAAAGCCCCCAGACCCTTCTGGAGACGTTCAGGTTCCTTTGAAAAGGCCCCAGACCCTTCTAGAGCCTCCCAAGACCCTTCTAAAAGCCCCCAGACCCTTCTAGACCCTCCCCGGATCCTTCTAAAAGCCCCGAGACCCTTCTAGAGGATCCCAGGACCCTTCTAAAAGCCCCCAGACCCTTCTAGAGCCCCCAGGACCATTCTAAAAGCCCCTAGACCCTTCTAGAGGACCCAGGGCCCCTCTTAAGCCACCCCGTCCCTTCTAGAGCCCCCCAGGACCCTTCTAAAAGACCCCAGACCATTCTAGAGCACCCCAGGACACTTCTAAAAGCACCCAGACCCTTCTAGAGCCCCCCATGACCCTTCTCAAAACTTCCAGACCCTTCTAGAGCCCCCCAGGACCCTTCTAAAAGCCCCAGACCCTTCTAGAGGCCCCAGGGCCCCTCTTAAGCAGCCCCGTCCCTTCTAGAGCATCCCAGGACCCTTCTAAAAGCCCCCAGACCCTTCTAGAGCACCCCAGGACCCTTCTAAAAGCCCCCAGACCCTTCTAGAGCCCCCCCGGACCGTTGTAAAAGCCCCCAGACACTTCTAGAGGCCTCCAGGACCCTTCTAAAAGCACCCAGACCCTTCTAGAGCCTCCCAGGACCATTCTAAATGCCCCCAGACCCTTCAAAACCCCCCAGGACACTTTTAAAAGACCCCAGACCCTTCTAGACCACCCTAGGATCCTTCAAAAAGCATAAAGACCCTTCTAGGCCGTCCCCGGATCATTCAAAAAGCCCCCAGACCCTTCTAGAGCCTCCCAGGACCCCTCTAAAAGCCCCCAGACCCTTCTAGAGACAATCAGGACCCATCTAAAAGCCCCAGACCATTCTAGAGCCCCCCAGGACACATCTAAAAGCCCCCAGACCCTTCTAGAGCCCCCCAGGACCATTCTAAAAGAACCCAGACCCTTCTAGAGGCCCCCAGGACCCTTCTAAAAGTCCCGAGACCCTTCTAGAGGCAACCAGGAGCCTTCTAAAAGCCTCCAGACCCTTCTAGACCCTAGCCGGATCCTTCTAAAATCCCCCATACCCTTCTAGATCCTCCCAGGACCCTTCTAAAAGCCCCCAGACCCTTCTAGAGCCCCCCAGGACCCTTCTAAAAGACCCCAGACCCTTCTAGAGCCCCCCAGGACCCTTCTAAAAGCCCCCAGACCCTTCTAGAGCCCCCCAGGACCCTTCTAAAAGGCCGCAGAAACTTCTAGACCCTCTCCGGATAATTCTAAAAGCCCCAAGACACTTCTAGAGATCCCAAGGACCATTCTAAAAGGCCCCAGACCCTTCTATAGCACCCCAGGACCCTTCTAAAAGATCCCAGACCATTCTAGAGCCCCTCAGGGCCCTTCTAAAAGCCCCCAGACCCTTCTAGAGCCCCCCCGGACCCCTTCTAAAAGCCCCTAGACCCTTCTAGAGGCCCCCAGGACCCTTCTGAAAGCCCCCAGAACCTTCTAGAGCCCCACAGGACCCTTCTAAAAGCACCCAGGCACTTCTACAGACCCCGAGGACCCTATAAAAGCTTACAGACCCTTCTAGAGACCCCCAGGACACTTCTAAAAGCCCCCAGACCCTTCTAGAGCCCCACAGGACCCTTCTAAAAGCACCCAGACCCTTCTAGAGCCCCCCAGGACCATTCTAAAAGCCCCCAGACCATTCTAGACCCTCCCCGGATCCTTCTAAAAGCACTTAGACCCTTCTAGAGCACCCCAGGACCATTCTAAAAGAACCCAGACCCTTCTAGAGCACCCAAGGACCCTTCTAAAAGCCCCCAGACTAATCTAGACCCTCCCCGGATTCTTCTAAAAGCCCCCAGACCCTTCTAGAGGATCCCAGGACCCTTCTAAAAGCCCCCAGACCCTTCTAGAGGCCCCCAGGACCATTCTAAAAGCACCCAGACCCTTCTAGAGCCCCCCTGTACCCTTCTAAAAGCACCCAGACCCTTCTAGAGTCCCCCAGGACCCTTCTGAAAGCCCCCAGACCATTCTACAGACACCCAGGACCCTACAAAATCCCCCAGACTCTTCTAGAGCACACCAGGACCCTTCTAAAAGCACCCAGACCCCTCTAGAGCCCCCCCGGACCATTTTAAAATCCTCCAGACCCTTATAGAGCCCCCCAGAACCCTTCTAAAAGACACCAGACCCTTTTAGAGGCCCCAGGGCCCCTCTTAAGCCCCCCCGTACCTTCTAGAGCACACTAGGACCCTTCTAAAAGCCCCCAGACCCTTCTAGAGCACCCCAGGACCCTTCTAAAAGCCCCCAGACCCTTCTAGAGCTCCCCCGGACCCTTCTAAAAGCCCCTAGACCCTTCTAGAGGCCCCCACGACCCTTCTGAAAGCTCCCAGATACTTCTAGAGCCCCACAGGACCCTTCTAAAAGCACCCAGACCCTTCTACAGAACCCCAGGACAGTATAAAAGACCCCAGACCCTTCTAGAGACCCCCAGGACCCTTCTAAAAGCCCCCAGACCCTTCTAGAGCCCCCAGGACGCTTCTAAAAACTTCCAAACCCTTCTAGAGCCCCCCAGGACCCTTCTAAAAGCCCCCAGACCCTTCTAGAGACCCCCAGGGCCCTTCTTAAGCCCCCCCGTCCCTTCTAGAGCACACCAGGACCCTTCTAAAAGCACCCAGACCCTTCTAGAGCATCCGAGGACCCTTCTAAAATTCCCCAGACCCTTCTAGAGGCTCCCCGGACCCTTATAAAAGCACCCAGACCCTTCCAGAGCCTCCCAGGACCCTTCTAAAAGCCACCAGACCCTTCTAGAGACCCCCAGGACCCTTCTAAAAGCACCCAGACCCTTCTAGACCCTCCCCGGATCATTCTAAAAGCCCCCAGACCCTTCTAGAGGCCCCCAGTACCCTTCTAAAAGCCCCTAGACCCTTCTAGAGTCCCCCACGACCCTTCTAAATGCACCCAGACCCTTCAAGATTCACCCAGGGCCCCTCTTAGGGAACCCCGTCCCTTCTAGAGCACCCCAGGACCATTCTAAAAGTCCCCAGACCCTTCTAGAGCCCCCCCGGACCCTTCTAAAAGACCCCAGACCCTTCTAGAGGACCCCAGGACCCTTCTGAAAGCGAGCAGAACATTCTAGAGTCACCCAGGACCCTTCTAAAGGCACCCAGACCCTTCTAAAGACCCCCAGGACCCTTCTGAAAGCCCCCAGAACCTTCTAGAGCCCTCCAGGACCCTTCTAAAAGCACCCAGACCCTTCTAGAGCATCCGAGGACCCTTCTAAAATTCCCCAGACCCTTCTAGAGCACCCTAGGACACTTCTAAAAGCACCCAGACCCTTCTAGAGCCCCCCCGAACCCTTCTAAAAGCCCCCAGACCCTTGTAGAGCCACCCAGGACCCTTCTAAAAGCACCCAGAACATTCTAGAGCCCCCCAAGACCCTTCTACAAGCGCCAAGACCCTTCTAGAGTATCCCAGGACCCTTCTAAAAGCACCCAGACCCATCTAGAGCCTCCCAGGACCCTTCTATAAGCCCCCAGACCCTTCTAGAGACTCCCAGGACCCTTCGAAATGCCCACAGACCCTTCTAGAGCCACCCAGGACCTTTCTAAAAGCCCCCAGACCCTTCTAGAGACTCCCAGGACGCTTCTAAAAGCCCCCAGACCATTTTAGAGCACCCCAGGACCCTTCTAAAAGCCCCCAGACCCTTCTAGAGCCACCCAGGACCCTTCTAAAAGACCCCAGACCCTTCTAGAGGACCCCAGGACCCTTCTGAAAGCCAGCAGAACATTCTAGAGTCACCCAGGACCCTTCTAAAGGCACCCAGACCCTTCTAGAGCCCCCAGGACCCTTCTAAAAGCCCCCAGAACCTTCTAGAGCCATCCAGGACCCTTCTAAAAGCACCCAGACCCTTCTAGAGCATCCTAGGACCCTTCTAAAATTCCCCAGACCCTTCTAGAGCACCCCAGGACACTTCTAAAAGCACCCAGACCCTTCTAGAGCCCCCCCGAACCCTTCTAAAAGCCCCCAGACCCTTCTAGAGCCACCCAGGACCCTTCTAAAAGCACCCAGAACCTTCTAGAGCCCCCCAAGACCCTTCTACAAGCCCCAAGACCCTTCTAGAGTATCCCAGGACCCTTCTAAAAGCACCCAGACCCATCTAGAGCCTCCCAGGACCCTTCTATAAGCCCCCAGACCCTTCTAGAGACTCCCAGGACCCTTCGAAAAGCCCCCAGACCCATCTAGAGACTCCCAGGACGCTTCTAAAAGCCCCCAGACCATTTTAGAGCACCCCAGGACCCTTCTAAAAGCCCCCAGACCCTTCTAGAGCCACCCAGGACCCTTCTAAAAGCCCCCAGACCCTTCTAGAGGACCCCAGGACCCTTCTGAAAGCCAGCAGAACATTCTAGAGTCACCCAGGACCCTTCTAAAGGCACCCAGACCCTTCTAGAGCCCCCCAGGACCCTTCTAAAAGCCCCCAGAACCTTCTAGAGACCCCCAGGACCCTTCTGAAAGCCCCCAGATCCTTCTAGAGCCCTCCAGGACCCTTCTAAAAGCCCCCAGACTCTTCTGAGAATCCGAGGACCCTTCTAAAATTCCCCAGACCCTTCTAGAGCCCCCCCGGACCCTTCTAAAAGCCCCCAGACCCTTCTATAGCCCCCCAGGACCTTTCTAAAATCACCCAGACCCTTCTAGAGGCTCCCCGGACCCTTATAAAAGCACCCAGACCCTTCTAGAGCCTCCCAGTACCCTTCCAAAAGCAACCAGACCCTTCTAGAGAACCCCAGGACACTTCTAAAAGCCCCCAGACCCTTCTAGAGCCCCCCTGAACCCTTCTAAAAGCCCGCAGACCCTTCTAGAGCCACCCAGGACCCTTCTAAAAGCACCCAGAACCTTCTAGAGCCCCCCAAGACCCTTCTACAAGCCCCAAGACCCTTCTAGAGTATCCCAGGACCCTTCTAAAAGCACCCAGACCCATCTAGAGCCTCCCAGGACCCTTCTATAAGCCCCCAGACCCTTCTAGAGACTCCCAGGACCCTTCGAAAAGCCCCCAGACCCTTCTAGAGCCACCCAGGACCTTTCTAAAAGCCCCCAGACCCTTCTAGAGACTCCCAGGACGCTTCTAAAAGCCCCCAGACCATTCTAGAGCACCCCAGGACCTTTCTTAAAGCCCCCAGACCCTTCTAGAGCCACCCAGGACCATTCTAAAAGCCCCCAGACCCTTCTAGAGGACCCCAGGACCCTTCTGAAAGCCAGCAGAACATTCTAGAGTCACCCAGGACCCTTCTAAAGGCACCCAGACCTTTCTAGAGCCCCCCAGGACCCTTCTAAATGCCCCCAGACCATTCTAGAGACCCCCAGGACCATTCTACAAGCCCCAAGACCCTTCTAGAGTATCCCAGGACCCTTCTAAAAGCCCCCAGACCCATCTAGAGCCTCCCAGGACCCTTCGATAAGCCCCCAGACCCTTCTAGAGACTCCCAGGACCCTTCGAAAAGCCCCCAGACCCTTCTAGAGCCACCCAGGACCTTTCTAAAAGCCCCCAGACCCTTCTAGAGACTCCCAGGACGCTTCTAAAAGCCCCCAGACCATTTTAGAGCACCCCAGGACCCTTCTAAAAGCCCCCAGACCCTTCTAGAGCCACCCAGGACCCTTCTAAAAGCCCCCAGACCCTTCTAGAGGACCCCAGGACCCTTCTGAAAGCCAGCAGAACATTCTAGAGTCACCCAGGACCCTTCTAAAGGCACCCAGACCCTTCTAGAGCACCCCAGGACCCTTCTAAAAGCCCCCAGACCCTTCTAGAGACCCCCAGGACCCTTCTGAAAGCCCCCAGAACCTTCTAGAGCCCTCCAGGACCCTTCTAAAAGCCCCCAGACCCTTCTGAGAATCCGAGGACCCTTCTAAAATTCCCCAGACCCTTCTAGAGCCCCCCCGGACCCTTCTAAAAGCCCCCAGACCCTTCTATAGCCCCCCAGGACCTTTCTAAAATCACCCAGACCCTTCTAGAGGCTCCCCGGACCCTTATAAAAGCACCCAGACCCTTCTAGAGCCTCCCAGTACCCTTCCAAAAGCAACCAAACCCTTCTAGAGAACCCCAGGACCCTTCTAAAAGCCCCCAGACCCTTCTAGAGCCCCCCTGAACCCTTCTAAAAGCACCCAGACCCTTGTAGAGCCACCCAGGACCCTTCTAAAAGCACCCAGAACATTCTAGAGCCCCCCAAGACCCTTCTACAAGCCCCAAGACCCTTCTAGAGTATCCCAGGACCCTTCTAAAAGCACCCAGATCCATCTAGAGCCTCCCAGGACCCTTCTATAAGCCCCCAGACCCTTCTAGAGACTCCCAGGACCCTTCGAAATGCCCCCAGACCATTCTAGAGCCACCCAGGACCTTTCTAAAAGCCCCCAGACCCTTCTAGAGACTCCCAGGACGCTTCTAAAAGCCCCCAGACCATTTTAGAGCACCCCAGGACCCTTCTAAAAGCCCCCAGACCCTTCTAGAGCCACCCAGGACCCTTCTAAAAGCCCCCAGACCCTTCTAGAGCCACCCAGGACCCTTCTAAAAGCCCCCAGACCCTTCTAGAGGACCCCAGGACCCTTCTGAAAGCCAGCAGAACATTCTAGAGTCACCCAGGACCCTTCTAAAGGCACCCAGACCCTTCTAGAGCCCCCCAGGACCCTTCTAAAAGCCCCCAGACCCTTCTAGAGACCCCCAGGACCCTTCTGAAAGCCCCCAGATCCTTCTAGAGCCCTCCAGGACCCTTCTAAAAGCCCCCAGACCATTCTGAGAATCCGAGGACCCTTCTAAAATTCCCCAGACCCTTCTAGAGCCCCCCCGGACCCTTCTAAAAGCCCCCAGACCCTTCTATAGCCCCCCAGGACCTTTCTAAAATCACCCAGACCCTTCTAGAGGCTCCCCGGACCCTTATAAAAGCACCCAGACCCTTCTAGAGCCTCCCAGTACCCTTCCAAAAGCAACCAGACCCTTCTAGAGAACCCCAGGACCCTTCTAAAAGCCCCCAGACCCTTCTAGAGCCCCCCTGAACCCTTCTAAAAGCCCGCAGACCCTTCTAGAGCCACCCAGGACCCTTCTAAAAGCACCTAGAACCTTCTAGAGCCCCCCAAGACCCTTCTACAAGCCCCAAGACCCTTCTAGAGTATCCCAGGACCCTTCTAAAAGCACCCAGATCCATCTAGAGCCTCCCAGGACCCTTCTATAAGCCCCCAGACCCTTCTAGAGACTCCCAGGACCCTTCGAAAAGCCCCCAGACCCTTCTAGAGCCACCCCGGACCTTTCTAAAAGCCCCCAGACCCTTCTAGAGACTCCCAGGACGCTTCTAAAAGCCCCCAGACCATTCTAGAGCACCCCAGGACCTTTCTAAAAGCCCCCAGACCCTTCTAGAGCCACCCAGGACCCTTCTAAAAGCCCCCAGACCCTTCTAGAGGACCCCAGGACCATTCTGAAAGCCAGCAGAACATTCTAGAGTCACCCAGGACCCTTCTAAAGGCACCCAGACCTTTCTAGAGCCCCCCAGGACCCTTCTAAATGCCCCCAGACATTCTAGAGACCCCCAGGACTCTTCTGAAAGCCCCCAGAACCTTCTAGATCCCTCCAGGACCCCTTCTAAAAGCCCCAGACCCTTCTAGAGAATCCGAGGACCCTTCTAAAATTCCCCAGACCCTTCTAGAGCCCCCCCGGACCCTTCTAAAAGCCCCCAGATCCTTCTATAGCTCCCCAGGACCTTTCTAAAATCACCCAGACCCTTCTAGAGGCTCCCCGGACCCTTATAAAAGCACCCAGACCCTTTTAGAGGCCCCTAGGACCATTCTAAAAGCCCCCAGACCCTTCTAGACCCTCCCCGGGTCCTTCGAAAAGACCCCAGACCCTTCTAGAGAGCCCCAGGATCATTCTAAAAGCCCCCAGACCCTCTAGAGGACCCCAGGACCCTTCTGAAAGCCAGCAGAACATTCTAGAATCACCCAGGACCCTTCTAAAGGAACCCAGACCCTTCTAGAGCCCACCAGGACCCTTCTAAAAGCGCCCAGACGCTTCTAGAGAACCCCAGGACCCTTCTGAAAGCCCCCAGAACATTCTAGAGCCCTCCAGGACCCTTCTAAAAGCACCCAGACCCTTCTAGAGCATCCGAGGACCCTTCTAAAATTCCCCAGACCCTTCTAGAGCACCCCAGGACACTTCTAAAAGCACCCAGACCCTTCTAGAGCCCCCCCGGACCATTCTAAAAGCCCCCAGACCCTTCTAGAGCCACCCAGGACCCTTCTAAAAGCACCCAGAACCTTCTAGAGCCCCCCAGGACCAATCTACAAGTCCCCAGACCCTTCTAGAGCATCCCAGGACCCTTCTAAAAGCACCCAGAACCTTCTAGAGCCTCCCAGGACCCTTCTAAAAGCACCCAGACCCTTCTAGAGACACCCAGGACCCTTCGAAAAGCCCCCAGACCCTTCTAGAGCCACCCAGGACCTTTCTAAAAGCCCCCAGACCCTTCTAGAGCCTCCCAGGACCCTTCTAAAAGCCCCCAGACCATTCTACAGCACCCCAGGACCCTTCTAAAAGCCCCCAGACCCTTCTAGAGCCACCCAGGACCCTTCTAAAAGCCCCCAGATCCTTCTAGAGCCACCCAGGACCCTTCTGAAAGCCTGCAGAACATTCTAGAGTCACCCAGGACCCTTCTAAAGGCACACAGACCCTTCTAGAGCCCCCCAGGACCCTTCTAAAAGCCCCCAGACCCTTCTAGAGACCCCCAGGACCCTTCTGAAAGCCCCAGAACCTTCTAGAGCCCTCCAGGACCCTTCTAAAAGCCCCCAGACCCTTCTAGAGCCACCCAGGACCATTCTAAAAGCCCCCAGACCATTCTAGAGCCCCCCAGGACCCTTCTAAAAGCCCACAGACCCTTCTAGAGACCCCCAGGACCCTTCGGAATGCCCCCAGAACATTCTAGAGCCCCCCAGGACCCTTCTAAAAGCCCCCAGACCCTTCTAGAGCATCCGAGGACCCTTCTAAAAGCACCCAGACCATTCTACAGCATCCCAGGACCCTTCTAAAAGCACCCAGACCCTTCTAGAGGCCCCTAGGACCCTCCTAAAAGCCCCCAGACCCTTCTAGACTCCCCCAGGACCCTTCTAAAAGCCCCCAGACCATTCTAGAGCCCCCCAGGACCCTTCTAAAGGCCCCCAGACCCTTCTAGACCCTCCCCGGATCATTCTAAAAGCCCCCAGATTCTTCTAGAGCCTCCCAGGACCCTTCTAATAGCCCCCCGACCTTTCTAGACCCTCCCCGGATCCTTCTAAATGAACCCAGACCCTTCTAGGGCCCCCCAGAACCCCTCTAAAAGCCTCCAGACTATTGTAGAGCCCCCCAGGACCCGTCTAAAAGCGCCCAGACCCTTCTAGACCCTCCCCTGATCATTCTAAAAGACCCCAGACCCTTCTAAAACCTCCCAGGACTATTCTAAAAGAACCCAGACCATTCTAGACCCTCCCCGGATTATTCTAAAAGCCCCCAGACCCTTCTAGAGCCTCCCAAGACCCTTCTAAAAGCCTCCAGACCCTTCTAGAGCCCCCCAGGACCCTTATAAAAGACCCCAGACCCTTCTAGAGCCGCCTAGGATCTTTCAAAAAGCATAAAGACCCTTCTAGACCGTCCCCGGATCATTCTAAAAGCCCCCAGACCCTTCTAGAGCCCCTCAGGACCCTTCTAAATGCCCCCAGACCCTTCTAGAGAACCCCAGGACCCTTCTAAAAGCCCCCAGATCCTTCTAGAGGCCCCCAGGACCCTTTTAAAAGCCCCCAGACCCTTCTAGAGCCCCCCAGGACCATTCTAAAAGACCCCAGACCCTTCTAGAGCCCCCCAGGACCATACTAAAAGCTCCCAGACCCTTCTAGAGCCCCCCAGGACCCTTCTAAAAGCACCCAGACCCTTCTAGACCCTCCCCGGATCCTTCTAAAAGCCCCCAGACCCTTCTAAATCCTCCCAGGACCCTTCTAAAAGACCCCAGACCCTTCTAGAGCCCCCCAGGACCCTTCTAAAAGATCCCACACCCTTCTAGAGCCCCCCAGGACCCTTCTAAAAGATCCCACACCCTTCTAGAGCCCCCCAGGACCCTTCTAAAAGCACCCAGACCCTTCTTGAGCCCACCAGGACCCTTCTAAAAGCACCCAGACCCTTCTTGAGCCCACCAGGACCCTTCTAAAAGCCCCCAGACCCTTCTAGAGGCCCCCAGGACCCTTCTAAAAGCCCCCAGACCCTTCTAGAGCCCCCCAGGAGCCTTCTACAAGCACCCAGACCCTTCTAGAGCCACCCAGGACCCTTCAAAAAGCACCCAGACCCTTCTAGAGGCCCCCAGGACCCGTCTAAAAGCCTCTAGACCCTTCTAGAGCCCCCCAGGACCTTTCTAAAATCACCCAGACCCTTCTAGAGGCTCCCCGGACCCTTATAAAAGCACCCCGACCCTTCTAGAGCCTCCCAGTACCCTTCTAAAAGCAACCAGACCCTTCTAGAGAACCCCAGGACCCTTCTAAAAGCCCCCAGACCCTTCTAGACCCTCCCCGGATCCTTCTAAAAGCCGCCAGACCCTTCTAGAGCCCCCTAGGATCCTTCAAAAAGCACCCAGACCTTTCTAGACCGTCCCCGGATCATTCTAAAAGCCCCCAGACCCTTCTAGAGCCCCCCAGGATCATTCTAAAAGCCCCCAGACCCTTCTAGAGCCCCCTAGGACCCATCTAAAAGCCCCCAGACCCTTCTAGAGGCCCCTAGGACCCTTCTAAAAGACCCCCGACCCTTCTAGACCCTCCCCGGATCCTTCGAAAAGACCCCAGACCCTTCTAGAGCCCCCCAGGATCATTCTAAAAGCGCCCAGACCCTTCTAGAGCCCCCCAGTACCCTTCTAAAAGCCCCTAGACCCTTCTAGAGCCCCCCAGGACACTTCTAAATGCCCCCAGACCCTTCAAGAGGCACCAAGGGCCCCTCTTAAGGAACCCCGTCCCTTCTAGAGCACCCCAGGACCCTTCTAAAAGTCCCCAGACCCCTCTAGAGCACCCCAGGACCATTCTAAAAGCCCCCAGACCCTTCTAGAGCCCCCCCGGACCCTTCTAAAAGACCCCAGACCCTTCTAGAGGACCCCAGGACCCTTCTGAAAGCCAGCAGAACATTCTAGAGTCACCCAGGACCCTTCTAAAGGCACCCAGACCCTTCTAGAGCCCCCCAGGGCCCTTCTAAAAGCGCCCAGACCCTTCTAGAGACTCCCAGGACCCTTCTGAAAGCCCCCAGAACCTTCTAGAGCCCTCCAGGACCCTTCTAAAAGCACCCAGACCCTTCTAGAGCATCCGAGGACCCTTCTAAAATTCCACAGACCCTTCTAGAGCACGCCAGGACACTTCTAAAAGCCCCCAGACCCTTCTAGAGCCCCACCGGACCCTTCTAAAAGCCCCCAGAACCTTCTAGAGCCCCCCAGGACCCATCTACAAGCACCCAGACCCTTCTAGAGCATCCCAGGACCCTTCTAAAAGCCCCCAGACCCATCTAGATCCTCCCAGGACCTTTCTAAAAGACCCCAGACCCTTCTAGAGCCTCCCAGGACCCTTCTAAATGCCCCCAGACCCTTCTAGAGGAACCCAGGACCCTTCTGAAAGCATGCAGAACATTCTAGAGTCACCCAGGACCCTTCTAAAGGCACCCAGACCCTTCTAGAGCCCCCCAGGACCCTTCTAAAAGCCCCCAGACTAATCTAGAGACCCCCAGGACCCTTCTGAAAGCCCCCAGAACCATCTAGAGCCCTCCAGGACCCTTCTAAAAGCCCCCTGACCCTTCTAGAGAATCCGAGGACCCTTCTAATATTCCCCAGACCCTTCTAGAGCCCCCCCGGACCCTTCTAAAGGCCCCCAGACCCTTCTAGACCCTCCCCGGATCATTCTAAAAGCCCCCAGATTCTTCTAGAGCCTCCCAGGACCCTTCTAATAGCCCCCCGACCTTTCTAGACCCTCCCCGGATCCTTCTAAATGAACCCAGACCCTTCTAGGGCCCCCCAGAACCCCTCTAAAAGCCTCCAGACTATTGTAGAGCCCCCCAGGACCCGTCTAAAAGCGCCCAGACCCTTCTAGACCCTCCCCTGATCATTCTAAAAGACCCCAGACCCTTCTAAAACCTCCCAGGACTATTCTAAAAGAACCCAGACCATTCTAGACCCTCCCCGGATTATTCTAAAAGCCCCCAGACCCTTCTAGAGCCCCCCAAGACCCTTCTAAAAGCCTCCACACCCTTCTAGAGCCCCCCAGGACCCTTATAAAAGACCCCAGACCCTTCTAGAGCCGCCTAGGATCTTTCAAAAAGCATAAAGACCCTTCTAGACCGTCCCCGGATCATTCTAAAAGCCCCCAGACCCTTCTAGAGCCCCTCAGGACCCTTCTAAATGCCCCCAGACCCTTCTAGAGAACCCCAGGACCCTTCTAAAAGCCCCCAGATCCTTCTAGAGGCCCCCAGGACCCTTTTAAAAGCCCCCAGACCCTTCTAGAGCCCCCCAGGACCATTCAAAAAGACCCCAGACCCTTCTAGAGCCCCCCAGGACCATACTAAAAGCTCCCAGACCCTTCTAGAGCCCCCCAGGACCCTTCTAAAAGCCCCCAGACCCTTCTAGACCCTCCCCGGATCCTTCTAAAAGCCCCCAGACCCTTCTAAATCCTCCCAGGACCCTTCTAAAAGCCCCCAGACCCTTCTAGAGCCCCCCAGGACCCTTCTAAAAGATCCCACACCCTTCTAGAGCCCCCCAGGACCCTTCTAAAAGCACCCAGACCCTTCTTGAGCCCACCAGGAACCTTCTAAAAGCACCCAGACCCTTCTTGAGCCCACCAGGACCCTTCTAAAAGCCCCCAGACCCTTCTAGAGGCCCCCAGGACCCTTCTAAAAGACCCCAGACCCTTCTAGAGCCCCCCAGGAGCCTTCTACAAGCACCCAGACCCTTCTAGAACCACCCAGGACCCTTCAAAAAGCACCCAGACCCTTCTAGAGGCCCCCAGGACCCGTCTAAAAGCCTCTAGACCCTTCTAGAGCCCCCCAGGACCTTTCTAAAATCACCCAGACCCTTCTAGAGGCTCCCCGGACCCTTATAAAAGCACCCCGACCCTTCTAGAGCCTCCCAGTACCCTTCTAAAAGCAACCAGACCCTTCTAGAGAACCCCAGGACCCTTCTAAAAGCCCCCAGACCCTTCTAGACCCTCCCCGGATCCTTCTAAAAGCCGCCAGACCCTTCTAGAGCCCCCTAGGATCCTTCAAAAAGCACCCAGACCTTTCTAGACCGTCCCCGGATCATTCTAAAAGCCCCCAGACCCTTCTAGAGCCCCCCAGGATCATTCTAAAAGCCCCCAGACCCTTCTAGAGCCCCCTAGGACCCATCTAAAAGCCCCCAGACCCTTCTAGAGGCCCCTAGGACCCTTCTAAAAGACCCCCGACCCTTCTAGACCCTCCCCGGATCCTTCGAAAAGACCCCAGACCCTTCTAGAGCCCCCCAGGATCATTCTAAAAGCGCCCAGACCCTTCTAGAGCCCCCCAGTACCCTTCTAAAAGCCCCTAGACCCTTCTAGAGCCCCCCAGGACACTTCTAAATGCCCCCAGACCCTTCAAGAGGCACCAAGGGCCCCTCTTAAGGAACCCCGTCCCTTCTAGAGCACCCCAGGACCCTTCTAAAAGTCCCCAGACCCCTCTAGAGCACCCCAGGACCATTCTAAAAGCCCCCAGACCCTTCTAGAGCCCCCCCGGACCCTTCTAAAAGACCCCAGACCCTTCTAGAGGACCCCAGGACCCTTCTGAAAGCCAGCAGAACATTCTAGAGTCACCCAGGACCCTTCTAAAGGCACCCAGACCCTTCTAGAGCCCCCCAGGGCCCTTCTAAAAGCGCCCAGACCCTTCTAGAGACTCCCAGGACCCTTCTGAAAGCCCCCAGAACCTTCTAGAGCCCTCCAGGACCCTTCTAAAAGCACCCAGACCCTTCTAGAGCATCCGAGGACCCTTCTAAAATTCCACAGACCCTTCTAGAGCACGCCAGGACACTTCTAAAAGCCCCCAGACCCTTCTAGAGCCCCACCGGACCCTTCTAAAAGCCCCCAGAACCTTCTAGAGCCCCCCAGGACCCATCTACAAGCACCCAGACCCTTCTAGAGCATCCCAGGACCCTTCTAAAAGCCCCCAGACCCATCTAGATCCTCCCAGGACCTTTCTAAAAGACCCCAGACCCTTCTAGAGCCTCCCAGGACCCTTCTAAATGCCCCCAGACCCTTCTAGAGGAACCCAGGACCCTTCTGAAAGCATGCAGAACATTCTAGAGTCACCCAGGACCCTTCTAAAGGCACCCAGACCCTTCTAGAGCCCCCCAGGACCCTTCTAAAAGCCCCCAGACTAATCTAGAGACCCCCAGGACCCTTCTGAAAGCCCCCAGAACCATCTAGAGCCCTCCAGGACCCTTCTAAAAGCCCCCTGACCCTTCTAGAGAATCCGAGGACCCTTCTAATATTCCCCAGACCCTTCTAGAGCCCCCCCGGACCCTTCTAAAGGCCCCCAGACCCTTCTAGACCCTCCCCGGATCATTCTAAAAGCCCCCAGATTCTTCTAGAGCCTCCCAGGACCCTTCTAATAGCCCCCCGACCTTTCTAGACCCTCCCCGGATCCTTCTAAATGAACCCAGACCCTTCTAGGGCCCCCCAGAACCCCTCTAAAAGCCTCCAGACTATTGTAGAGCCCCCCAGGACCCGTCTAAAAGCGCCCAGACCCTTCTAGACCCTCCCCTGATCATTCTAAAAGACCCCAGACCCTTCTAAAACCTCCCAGGACTATTCTAAAAGAACCCAGACCATTCTAGACCCTCCCCGGATTATTCTAAAAGCCCCCAGACCCTTCTAGAGCCCCCCAAGACCCTTCTAAAAGCCTCCACACCCTTCTAGAGCCCCCCAGGACCCTTATAAAAGACCCCAGACCCTTCTAGAGCCGCCTAGGATCTTTCAAAAAGCATAAAGACCCTTCTAGACCGTCCCCGGATCATTCTAAAAGCCCCCAGACCCTTCTAGAGCCCCTCAGGACCCTTCTAAATGCCCCCAGACCCTTCTAGAGAACCCCAGGACCCTTCTAAAAGCCCCCAGATCCTTCTAGAGGCCCCCAGGACCCTTTTAAAAGCCCCCAGACCCTTCTAGAGCCCCCCAGGACCATTCTAAAAGACCCCAGACCCTTCTAGAGCCCCCCAGGACCATACTAAAAGCTCCCAGACCCTTCTAGAGCCCCCCAGGACCCTTCTAAAAGCCCCCAGACCCTTCTAGACCCTCCCCGGATCCTTCTAAAAGCCCCCAGACCCTTCTAAATCCTCCCAGGACCCTTCTAAAAGCCCCCAGACCCTTCTAGAGCCCCCCAGGACCCTTCTAAAAGATCCCACACCCTTCTAGAGCCCCCCAGGACCCTTCTAAAAGCACCCAGACCCTTCTTGAGCCCACCAGGAACCTTCTAAAAGCACCCAGACCCTTCTTGAGCCCACCAGGACCCTTCTAAAAGCCCCCAGACCCTTCTAGAGGCCCCCAGGACCCTTCTAAAAGACCCCAGACCCTTCTAGAGCCCCCCAGGAGCCTTCTACAAGCACCCAGACCCTTCTAGAACCACCCAGGACCCTTCAAAAAGCACCCAGACCCTTCTAGAGGCCCCCAGGACCCGTCTAAAAGCCTCTAGACCCTTCTAGAGCCCCCCAGGACCTTTCTAAAATCACCCAGACCCTTCTAGAGGCTCCCCGGACCCTTATAAAAGCACCCCGACCCTTCTAGAGCCTCCCAGTACCCTTCTAAAAGCAACCAGACCCTTCTAGAGAACCCCAGGACCCTTCTAAAAGCCCCCAGACCCTTCTAGACCCTCCCCGGATCCTTCTAAAAGCCGCCAGACCCTTCTAGAGCCCCCTAGGATCCTTCAAAAAGCACCCAGACCTTTCTAGACCGTCCCCGGATCATTCTAAAAGCCCCCAGACCCTTCTAGAGCCCCCCAGGATCATTCTAAAAGCCCCCAGACCCTTCTAGAGCCCCCTAGGACCCATCTAAAAGCCCCCAGACCCTTCTAGAGGCCCCTAGGACCCTTCTAAAAGACCCCCGACCCTTCTAGACCCTCCCCGGATCCTTCGAAAAGACCCCAGACCCTTCTAGAGCCCCCCAGGATCATTCTAAAAGCGCCCAGACCCTTCTAGAGCCCCCCAGTACCCTTCTAAAAGCCCCTAGACCCTTCTAGAGCCCCCCAGGACACTTCTAAATGCCCCCAGACCCTTCAAGAGGCACCAAGGGCCCCTCTTAAGGAACCCCGTCCCTTCTAGAGCCCCCCAGGACCATTCTAAAAGCCCCCAGACCCTTCTAGAGCCCCCCCGGACCCTTCTAAAAGACCCCAGACCCTTCTAGAGGACCCCAGGACCCTTCTGAAAGCCAGCAGAACATTCTAGAGTCACCCAGGACCCTTCTAAAGGCACCCAGACCCTTCTAGAGCCCCCCAGGGCCCTTCTAAAAGCGCCCAGACCCTTCTAGAGACTCCCAGGACCCTTCTGAAAGCCCCCAGAACCTTCTAGAGCCCTCCAGGACCCTTCTAAAAGCACCCAGACCCTTCTAGAGCATCCGAGGACCCTTCTAAAATTCCACAGACCCTTCTAGAGCACGCCAGGACACTTCTAAAAGCCCCCAGACCCTTCTAGAGCCCCACCGGACCCTTCTAAAAGCCCCCAGAACCTTCTAGAGCCCCCCAGGACCCATCTACAAGCACCCAGACCCTTCTAGAGCATCCCAGGACCCTTCTAAAAGCCCCCAGACCCATCTAGATCCTCCCAGGACCTTTCTAAAAGACCCCAGACCCTTCTAGAGCCTCCCAGGACCCTTCTAAATGCCCCCAGACCCTTCTAGAGGAACCCAGGACCCTTCTGAAAGCATGCAGAACATTCTAGAGTCACCCAGGACCCTTCTAAAGGCACCCAGACCCTTCTAGAGCCCCCCAGGACCCTTCTAAAAGCCCCCAGACTAATCTAGAGACCCCCAGGACCCTTCTGAAAGCCCCCAGAACCATCTAGAGCCCTCCAGGACCCTTCTAAAAGCCCCCTGACCCTTCTAGAGAATCCGAGGACCCTTCTAATATTCCCCAGACCCTTCTAGAGCCCCCCCGGACCCTTCTAAAGGCCCCCAGACCCTTCTAGACCCTCCCCGGATCATTCTAAAAGCCCCCAGATTCTTCTAGAGCCTCCCAGGACCCTTCTAATAGCCCCCCGACCTTTCTAGACCCTCCCCGGATCCTTCTAAATGAACCCAGACCCTTCTAGGGCCCCCCAGAACCCCTCTAAAAGCCTCCAGACTATTGTAGAGCCCCCCAGGACCCGTCTAAAAGCGCCCAGACCCTTCTAGACCCTCCCCTGATCATTCTAAAAGACCCCAGACCCTTCTAAAACCTCCCAGGACTATTCTAAAAGAACCCAGACCATTCTAGACCCTCCCCGGATTATTCTAAAAGCCCCCAGACCCTTCTAGAGCCCCCCAAGACCCTTCTAAAAGCCTCCACACCCTTCTAGAGCCCCCCAGGACCCTTATAAAAGACCCCAGACCCTTCTAGAGCCGCCTAGGATCTTTCAAAAAGCATAAAGACCCTTCTAGACCGTCCCCGGATCATTCTAAAAGCCCCCAGACCCTTCTAGAGCCCCTCAGGACCCTTCTAAATGCCCCCAGACCCTTCTAGAGAACCCCAGGACCCTTCTAAAAGCCCCCAGATCCTTCTAGAGGCCCCCAGGACCCTTTTAAAAGCCCCCAGACCCTTCTAGAGCCCCCCAGGACCATTCAAAAAGACCCCAGACCCTTCTAGAGCCCCCCAGGACCATACTAAAAGCTCCCAGACCCTTCTAGAGCCCCCCAGGACCCTTCTAAAAGCCCCCAGACCCTTCTAGACCCTCCCCGGATCCTTCTAAAAGCCCCCAGACCCTTCTAAATCCTCCCAGGACCCTTCTAAAAGCCCCCAGACCCTTCTAGAGCCCCCCAGGACCCTTCTAAAAGATCCCACACCCTTCTAGAGCCCCCCAGGACCCTTCTAAAAGCACCCAGACCCTTCTTGAGCCCACCAGGAACCTTCTAAAAGCACCCAGACC